>JAZGTI010002343.1:16622-31594 GCA_036877585.1 Botia kubotai
TTATTTATTCTGGGAACTATTAGAAGTCCAGAGTTTTGGGATCTTAGAGAGCGGGATGGGTTGTAGCGTGACAGGAGCTCAGTTAGGTATGTAGGTATGTATGTATTTAAAATAGGGGTTATGTGGTCGTATTTTCTTGATTTAGTAAGCACCCTGGCGGCTGCATTTTGAACTAGCTGTAGTCTATTTAGTGATGATGCAGGACAACCGCTGAGTAATGCGTTACAGTAGTCCAGTCTGGAGGTCATGAATGCATGAACTAGCTTTTCAGCATCAGCAATACATAAAATATTTCGTAGTTTGGCTATGTTTCTAAGATCGAAGAAGGCGGATTTTGTAACATTTGAAATGTGGTTTTCAAAAGACAGTTTGCTGTCTAATATAACGCCTAGGTCTTTAACTGTATTTGCAGGGGTAACAGTATAAAACTCTATAAAACTCTTAACAATATAAAAATATAACAATATAAAACTCTTTTCTACATTATTTTTAGCATTAACACGTCACCGGGCATTGCAAAGTTATCATGAATCTATGTTAATAAAACCTGAGGATGGCTATGTTTTATCAGGTATGATGATGATAAAATGACTCAACCCATCTGAGGGGTCCCCCCTAAAAAAATATTAAAAGCCATGCAGTGTATTGTAAATAATATATTGTTAAATATTTTGAATAATTGTGTAAGTAATAAAACTATACAAACAAATGGGGCAAAACGTGTTTAGAAACATTTTGGGTCCCCCTCTGCCTTGCAGTGCTTTGGTCCACTGCCTGCTTTACCCCCTTACCTCACCTTTACACAAAAGTCCAGTGGGAGAAAACCAAAAAAAATTATTTAGTAATTCTGGACATCCAGTAAGTAGTCTGTCTAAGCTATTTTATTTACTTTAAACATCCTTCCGCTATGTTAGCAATTAGTTAGCAAATACGGACATAAAATCATTTCTCAGTGCACCAAAAGTACAAAAAGTCCCCATATTAAGACAATTTGGCCTTAACTAAGGCAAACGCCTTCATAAGAATGAGTGTTTAAATAATTGTCAAGAAAAATATTTTGGTCAATTTAATCAGCTTTTTTTTGAACCAGAGAGAAACTTTGAGAATAAGGAAAATGGTCTCCATGCTACATTAATAATAGTGAGTCTTTTTTATGTGTACACAAATCTTTACAAGTACAATTTTGCCTGTTTGTGCCCCCTTTGAAAATTTTGTTTATTGTCCCCCCATTTTTAGATGAAATGTATGCCCATGAAACAGTAAACAGTAATCTTTGGTAGCATTACGGAAAGCTGATGCACTTATGTATTATTAGGGCTCACGTGTGGAGATTCTATAGACCTGGCTGCACTGGGTTGTTTGACAACAGGGCTTAGCAGTGTATATTAATAATGCTATGTGCTATGCTAGTATTACTGTAATATACTATGTAATATGCTAATAACATTTAAACCATTACACTGTAGAAATAAAGACACAAAAAAGAATAAGACTTATTTGTCTGTATTGCATATACAGTTTGGAAAAGAAAGAATGTCACAAAAGAGTATGAAAATAAAAATAATGAAATAAAACTGTGTCATAAGACTTGTGTTACATAATACAATTGAAAGTACATAAAGACCATTCAATTACGTAATTACTTTGCTTAAAAAAACATGCCTTTGGGTTGCCATACTATAACTACATATTATTAAATAAAAAGCAAATTACAAATTTGAAATTTAATCTAAGAAGTTGCGAGAGTCACGCCTACCTGGAAGCGGGTATATAAAGCGGTCACAGCTTGCTTTCATTCAGGTTTGTGCTGAGGAGCCGAGATGTTTCCCGGCCAATCAGTGGTGAATCTTGCTTGTGGCAAGGGAACATAAAGTCTCCATTCCCACCTTCAGGGAACAAGGGTTACGTTCAATGTTACGTCACGAACAGACATTTGGGGTCAGACATTGTGACATTGTGGAAAACGCTGCAAGCCAAACCACATTATGGGCTAGGAATGCAAGTACCGGCAGGCGAAGTGTGCCTCTGTACAACAGCTTCCCTGCCTCTGTAACCTACCCAGTGCTCCACGCAGGCAAACCGTCGCAGCCCAACAGGGTGCAGAGCCTGGACGCGGAGAGGTTGTGGTGATTGTTCCTGCCCCCCTAGGAGAAAGCACCTCAGTGCACAAGTCTTCTTTCTCTCTTGGTATAGCCACAAGAAAACAATTGGGAAAGCGCCCGTTCCAGGGAAAGGGTGCTGCGGAGACCACACCTTGCTGAAAGGAGGTAATGTGTGGAGATGAAGTATAGACTAACAAGGCAGTACTACCTATGGGAAAAGTCTCTGTGCAGGTCCTACCTACTGGGATGTCACCACTGTCCACAGAGACTGGCAGCAGTAAAGCGCCAAGGGAAAGACACAGGTTCACAGACAGGGAAACCGTATAGTGGAGAATATACACATGGAATTATCAAGGGGGAATAACTACACATGGGGCACCTAGCCCCCCCAAGGGCTGACTGTGGCATACACACGAGTAATGGGCCTGGCCTGAGGCTCTTCCGCCGAGCCTGCCAGCCATGGGTGCTGGAGGAATCACAACATAGGGTTCACCAGTGGTAAACCACTGCGAAGGAGTAATCCGAAGTTTACTGCGAAGTTCCTCCCAGGGGGGAGGAAATGCAAGCCAAAAAAAACAGAGAGCACATCCTCCCGTCCACTACCTAGTGGGCCCCAACACACGGGAGAATACGGGCTCCACCCTAAGATTTTAAAACCTTGCAAAGGTGGTAGGTGTTGTCCAGCCCACAACTCTGCAAATGTCTGCTAGAGGGGTGCCGTGGGCCAACCTCTGTTTGAGATGGCCTTTACTTTTTTCCCTTCAAAGCAGACAAAGAGCTGATCAGAGCTTCTGCAGCTCAGAGTACGGTCCATATAAATGTGTAGGGCATGAACGGGACTCAAAGGGCTGCCTTCACCATGGGCAGCACTTGCAGATTCACCACCTGGTCCATGGTGGGAACCTTGGGCACATAGCCAGGCCTGGGTCTCAAGTAAATGTGAGAGTAGGCAGGCCCGAACTCTAGGCACAAATCACTTACTGACAATGCCTGCAGGTCCCCAACCCTCTTGATGGAGACGAGCACGGTCAGAAGCGCTGTCTCAAGAGACAGACTCTTTATCTTGACTGACTGAAGCAGCTCTCCAAGAGGCTCCCCGTAGCCAAGAAAGGACTATGAAAAGGTCCCAAGAGGGAAAGAGGGGTGGCCTAGGGGTGTTCAGTCTCTGGGCACCCTTAGGAACCTGATGACCAGCTTGTGCTTTCCTGATACTTACCTTCTTCTGCTAAGTGATGGGCCGAGATATCGGTGACATACACCTTCAGAGTGGAAGGGGACAACCCCCACTCCAGCCGTTTCTGCAGAAAGAAATGCACAGAGCTGATTGGGCAATATGGAAGTCTTGTCCACGGGAAGAACACCAGTCAGTGAAGAGGCTCTACTCCAAGCGTAAGCCCGCCTGGTAGAAGGAGCCCTCACATAAGTGATAGTGTCCACCATGCCTGGGGGTAGATCAATCAGGTTCTCTGCATCCTGTTCAAGGACGACACATGGAGATTTCAGAGATCGGGCGTGGGTGCCAGATGGTGCTCTGTCCTTGAGAAAGATGGTCTTTCCTCATAGGAATACACCAGGGAGAAGTTGTTGCGAGGAGCATCAGGTCTGAAAACCATGTATGGGTGGGCCAGTACGCAACCAGCAAGACCTGCCTCTTGTTCTTCCTGCCCTGGAGTGAGGAAGTGATGCATCTCTTACTGTCGGGCAGCATCCGGTTGGGCCTGAAGTGGGAGGAACTGCTCTTTTATTGAGAGTGGGGGTACCGTCAGGCAATGGCCTGGTGGCTGAACAACACCAAAGATTCTCCACCCGGCCCTCTTCTGGGGGAAGGAACGGTGACGGGATTGGTTCAGCCAACCAGTTGTCCAGCTGCACCTGCCTGGGTAAGCAACGACCCAGCCTGAAGGGTTAAGTTCTGCCTTGTCTTCAGAGAAGAGCAGCCCACTTTCTGATGCAGCTATCAACATCCAGTCCTCATCTGGAGCACTGAAAGTGATAATGGGTCCAGCAGGGGGAGCACCGGCATCACCCCGCAAATCTAATCCCAACACTGCAGAGCACTAGGAGGTTTGCAGGGAATGACCCGGCGGGAGTCTCCACAGTGACCCAGAGGTCTTCCAAAGTGCTAACCAACTCTGTGTCGCCTTTGAGCACTTAGCTAGTGCAATACAATAGGTAGCAACAGAGGGGTCTTGATCTCCCATGTGACCGCAGCTTTAAAAAGGGCATGCTTTCATAATGAGAGCACTTGGCTCTGAAGCAGAAATCTGTATGAAAGCGAGCTGCGGCTGGCTTTATATACCCGTTTCCAGGTAGGCGTGACTTGGCCTGCAATGTTCATTGGTGCATTTTTTTCAACTACTTAAAGGCCCTCAAGCAAGATGCTATACATTGGTTTGTTAAAGTAACATTGAACATGACTGACTGAAAGGGAAAAAAAAAAAAGTGAATACAGGATGTCCATGTACAGTGGTCCTAAAGCGTTTATCTGGTTGTTTAATGGGAATATGTGAAATATAGTGGAATTTGTCTGTAGTTACAGTGGTTTCTCTGTGTGAGTGAACTAGAAATGACATATTCATACATCCACATCTTTACTTTAGCCAAATTTATTGCAGAAGGGGCTCTAACATTGTGTTTGACTTTTATGTCTGACTTGAGAGAAATATAAAATTAGATTGAGAGAAATATACCTACTCTTAATTTCCTTACACTTTCCCTAATCAGACCAATTCACAAATTGTTCAATTATTTTAGGTGTCAAGAGCCTGAACAGAGATGACTGAATGGTTCTTAATTTATTCTCCCCCCATTGTTCCAAACCTGTAGCCTATACTGTTATCTGACAAGCTCCAAAAAGGACAGCTTACCACTTGTGTGCTGTAGGTCTTCTAAAGCCATATGATTGCTTTGTGTAAGCACATGAGTTTAATCTGTATTAATCTGAATTAATCTGGAGTTTCATGCTGTTTTTTTGCAACAGGCATCACCACAGTGCTAACCATGACCACGCTGAGCATTAGCGCTCGTCACTCTCTTCCCAAGGTCTCCTATGCCACCGCCATGGACTGGTTTATAGCCGTCTGTTTTGCCTTTGTCTTCTCTGCTCTCATCGAGTTTGCTGCCGTCAACTACTTTTCCACATTGCAGGCCAATAAGGAACTTTTGCGGGCAAACGCGGTCAGTGCTGCAGCTACGGTCAATATTGATAGAGAACTCATTTTGGTAATTACTGTTTCTGTTTTTCATTGTTTATTCATTTCAGCTTTTCTTGTCTCTTCTTACTCTCATTTCAGCTGATAACAAGCACACTAGACAAATAGAGACAGCCAGTGGCCTTCCTAGCCATTTTGCTGCTGCAGATAATGTAATCAGTTTGATGTAGCAAAACAAGCAAAAGCAAGGCAGCTGGAAAGGAGGGGGGTGGGGGTCTATCCTCTTTGTATTGCATGACTGCCGTAAGGGATGCAATCCCATAGATGCCATACCATAGTATTCCTATTCTAAGTGAGTAAATAAATGTGTGATGTCACAGGCATATGTTATTAACTGAAAAGGTGGCTCAGTGTTTGGTTTCATCTGTTGAAGTGTTACTTCTAGTTTTCAAATGTTTAAGTTATTATAACTCTTATTCATGGCTTTGATTGGCTGTAGAACAGTTAGACACAGTTAGGTTCCAACAGTTGGAACCTTTGTTATAAAATGCTTTGCTCTTTATAAGGTAAACAACAAAAACATCTAGAAAAATGCTTTTTAAAAAAGTTATAAATTGATTTGCATTTTAATGAGTGAAATGAATATTTTACCCACTCGCAAAACATGACTTGTACTTGTTGGCAATCACAGAGCTCACTCCAAGTCATTAAGGTTTTGAGGCTGACATTTGGCAACTCAAACCTTCAGCTCCCTCCACAGATTTTCTATGGTATTAACGTCTGGAGACTGGCTAGGCCACTCCAGGACGTTTATGAGCTTCTTGAGCCATTCCTTTGGTGCCTTGGCCGTGTGTTTTGGGTCATTTTCATGCTGGAATACCCATCCATGACCCATTTTCAATGCCCTGGATGAGTAACGTTCTCACCCAAAATTTGGCCCTATCCATCGTCCTTTTTATGTGGTGTCCTTACCCCTTAGCAGAAAAACACCCCCAAAGCATAATGTTTCCACCTCCATGTTTGATAGTAGGGTTGGTTTTCTTAGAGTCATAGGCAGCATTCCTCCTCCTCCAAACAAGGCAAGTTGAGTTGATGCCAAAGAGCTTGATGTTGGTCTCATCTGACCACAACACTTTCATCCAGTTCTCCTCTGAATCATTCAGATGGGCCTGTACATGTGCTTTCTTGAGGAGGGGAACTTTGCAGGAGGCGCTGCAGGATTTCAATCCTTCATGGCGTAGTGTCTTACCAATTGTTTTCTTGGTGAGTATGGTGCCAGCTGCCTTGAGATCATTGACAAGATCCTCCTGTGTAGTTGTGGGCTGATTCCTCACCGTCCTCATGATCATTGAAGCTCCACAAGGGGAGATCTTGCATGGAGCCCCAGACCGAGGGAGACAGTTATTTTGTCTTTCTTTCATTTGCGAGTAATCGCACCAACTGTTGTCACCTTCTCACCAAGCTGCTTGGCCATGGTCTTGTAGCCCATTCCAGCCTTGTGTAGGTCTACAATCTTGTCCATGACATCCTTGGACAGCTCTTTGGTCTTGGCCATGGTAGAGAGTTTGGAATCTGATTGATTGATTGCTTCTTTAGACAGGTGTCTTTTATACAGGTAGCAAGATCACTCCCTTTAAGGAAATGCTCCTAATCTCAGCTAGCTGTATAAGCTTGTTACCTGTATAAAAGAGACCTGGGAGCCAGAAATCTTGCTGATTGATATGGGATCTTTTTTTTTCACTCATTAAAATGCAAATCAATTTATAACTTTTATGAAATACGTTTTCTGGATTTTTTGTTGTTATTCTGTCTCTCACTGTTATAATATACCTATCATTAAAATTATAGACTGATCATTTCTTTGTCAGTGGGCAAACATACAAAAACAGCAGGGGATTAAATAATTATTTTCCCTCACTGTAAGTAAGCCAAAGGTTGACTGCCCAAAGAGTCTAAACATTGTTGCTCTCTGACACTTTCAAAACATTGCTCAGTTTGTCTGAACAACTCATCTAGTTTAAGGAGGGGCTACCTGTTTTCTGACCAATGGACAACAAGGGTCATGGTGAAAGGGATGGCAGGAGTGTTTGGAAAAAGTATTCTAAAACAATCATGGTTTTTGCAATGCTGTCCGGAGACACACTTTACCTATAAAAAATTATTGGGCTGAAAGAGTAAAATATAACATCATACTCTAAATCACAAGTAAAGAGCCAGAGACAAGGCTGTGTGTGAATGTCCTATTTCCTTGGGCATTTAGCCTAAATTAGGTGCCACATGTTGGGGTGTCAAAAATAGCTGTGGTATTTTGGCAGCATGGTTTCACACCAACATAGGGACGACACAGTGATCTGCAGCCGACACTCACAGCTTGGAAACCTGCTCAATGATGGAACTGAGTCAAAGTGGTCGCTCCATGCCAAAAATGTCCAAGATCAGAGACAAAATGAAACCATAAATAACCCTGTTCATTTAAAGTGAAGACAGATTTAAATAAATGGTATAGATATCTTTCTTGCCTACTTATTTTATTAAAGTGTAATCAACAATTATGCACAAATAATAACATTATATTATCACGTGAAATCAAGGTATGTTGCAATACTTTATTTACCTTTACAGAGACATTTTCATTAAGAAGCCTCTTTGATTCTAACAAAATAATTTAAGGTCATGGCTTTGAACAAAATTAAAATTGGCTTCAATTGCATCACAGATCAAACTTCTTGAAAAACAGCATTTTTCATGTCACAATTAAATCCTTCTGTGCGTTTGTTCAGCATCCTCTGGACCCTGGAGGTGTGTTGAAGAAAAGACTGAACTCCTTATCTCAAAGAGATGCTACCGAAGGATTCTCCAGGTTGCCTCAGCCTGATTTCCGTCAACAAGGGTCTGCTGTCCCTGCCAATAACATGCTGACAGGAACTAGCATTATCGACAAGTATTCACGCATCCTCTTTCCACTGTCTTTTGGGGCCTTCAACTTGGTCTACTGGATTGTATATCTTACTAAAGACACCATGGAATCCAGGTAGTAATCTTTATGTTTTAAGTAATTTTTTTCTGTTGTTTGAACTAATTAAAAGGGACTCTCAGAGAAAGAAAATAAATAAATATAATGCATAATATAAACCTGTTAAACATTCACAGAGTGAGAGAGATTTGTTTCAGTTTTAGTTTTTCTGTCATCTACAAATGTTCAACAACCATGAGAATGACTTTTTAACTTGTTTTACAAATGGTTTGGGCAAACTTAATTTAAAAAAATAATTTTTGTAATTTTTTAAAATTAAAAACAAGACAAAACCATCTAGTAATAGATAGCATTCTTGTTTAATTACCAGAATGATCAGTGTTTACACAGATGCAAGTCCATGCAAGTCCACAACGCAATCCACACGCATCTGACAGAAACTTATTTTTTTTTAATCTTTTTGATGTCATACTGCAGCTAATTATGAATTTGTTATAAATTATAACATCTTATAACTGTTTGTTATAAATTATAACAGCTAATCTGTTATAAATCTGTTATAAACTTCTAAATGTTGTATAGAACACAGTCTGTGATAGAATGAATATGCTAACCCAAATAATTTTGAATAGTAAAATTTGAAAACATGACACTTAGAAAGACTGTGATTTAAAGTGACAATGAAAGTGACTGTGGTTATGTTGTAGTGTGTTACATAATCATATGGCTCTTCAGTTAATGAAAGCAGTAGAGTTCAGAGAGATCCTCTTACCAAACTCCAGCACTAACAGCATGGGTTTTTTGAATATACGTAAATGCATGATTTACGAAATGCATGAGCTTGAAATCTACTTATTTTTTCAGAAAAAAAGTGTGAACTCCAAACATAAGCTTTTATGAACAGCTTTCTCAGGGAGGGATTTTCATGGAAATCTGGTGACTAAAAGCTGAGCAATACACCAGCTGTCCTGGTACTCGACACAGAAACTAAATATATTTTACTACACACAAAAGCTACACACAAAATAATGGTTTCCTTACTTCAGAAGTCATGATACAGGAGGAGAACTATAAATGAGGTATACATCTGAGACCTGTCAACACAAATAAGCGATCTATCAGCTAACTTTATTCTCAGATAAATGAGAGACCTCCTTTGGCATAAACCGGATGGACTGGTGTTGCTTTGACAATGACATTTGGACAGTGTGAAAAAAATCAATGCTGTGTACAGAATAAAGGACAGTCAGTAAAATTTGCTAATAGTGGTTCTTTTGAAAGCACATCAGGCATGACTTTGAAAAGTGGAGTGGATGAAAAGAAGTTAAAAAACTGTATTTAACCAATTAATAGTGTGACAGCATGTAACGTGTATATATCTGTGATATGTAGGTAAGGACAGATAATGACAGTCTGTTGTGAAGCTGTTAGCTTCATACTTGTGAATTTAACCTAAAAGATTAGGTAAAATGTTCAATGCCATGACTTATTTTCTTTTCTTTCTTTTAGGGAAGTGTGATAACTGTTATGACCCCACAGTGAAAGGCCATTCTGAAGAAAATGGCCATCTAAAAAAAATGACAGATGAATAGATGGATGTATTGATAAACGGATGGATGTATGCATGGACTGATGGATGCACAGATGGATGGATGAAAAGCAATGTAACAGGGCCATGCTGCTGAGGATTGTCTGATTCTGCTAAAAGGGGACAACTTCCCTCCTCTTTCTAGCCTTCAGAGTATGTGTTGACCTCTCCTTTCTGTGAAATGACACTCTTTGACTGCAGAGTTATTCTGTGAAGAGTGAAGGTGCATTGGCACTTGATGTGACATTGACACAAGTACATACTCAGCATTTTCCCAACACCCATAACAACACAACAAGACACACTAACACAGATATACTATAAAATAGCAGGTATTCCAAGACAATACAAGCAGCAAATGCATGCCTCAAAGCCGCATGTTATATGAAGCCTAACCTTTCAGAGAAACACCAACAATATATTAAAATAAAGACAATTTGTTGCCAGTACAACTAGAGACAGCATCCCTAGTACAGAAGTGGGACTGCAACATGCTGCAACATTTTACAAGGAATGTTGGTTTATATAGATTCTGTGTTCAGTGTTGGTTCTGATACCACTGGTTTGAAAGGGTGTGTAATACATGGAATTCTAGATAATGGAGCCATCAAGAAAAAAACCTCGTTTGTGTCATAGGTTAAACCTGGTTGTGTAAATCGGGGCTTCTTATAGGTTACATTTCAGAAAATGAGACCTATATGTGACCCACTCTAAAATGTGCATGTCCATGTTGGTATGTGTGAAATTAGGCTACAATACTATTGAATCAGACTTTGATTGCATGCACACCTTTTGATGCTAACAGAATACTTTTTCTCTTTTTAAGTTGATGAGCAGGTTTTTGCTATCCTAAATATGTGCATAATTTATTTTGTTATTTAATTTATCACCACTTAAGAACCACTGATGCAAATAGGCTTATATTTATTGGTCTTGATATGACTATGCAGACAATTATTCACATTTACATTTATTCATTTAGTAGGAACTTTTATCCAAAGTGATTGACAGAGACAAGACAAGACTACAAAGCTACATTTACATGTCGGAATCAGGTGCTGATGCTGATGAGACAGGATGAACAGTAGAAGTAGAAAAAAGTAGGGTTCTTTGAAACTAATGCTTGGCCAGCCCATCATTTCTTTTCTCTTTAACAAATAATTGTAAAATTGAAAAAAAATGTACAAAAGTGTTTTTAACAGTGTTGCATTGTAGCAGCTTTGCATGCAATGAAAATAAAAATACAGAAAACAGGAAAAATGATTAAATGTATAATATGAATACAGAATACATGGTATTATTGCAAATTATATTGTTCAATATAATATGTATATTAGTAAAACTAATTACAGATACTAAAATTGGTAATTGGTTCATGGTTATCGAGCTGACTGAAGAACAAGATAACTACAAGACATTTCCAATCCAATTCCAATTCCACGTCCAGTAATGGATGTGCTTTAGTAATATCTGTCATTGCATGCAAAGGCTCATACCCATCTCAGTTGTTTATGAGAGGGTAATATATTTAGACCGCCCACTAAAACAGTAGCACTTTGGAGTCCATGCGATATTTAGTCAATTAACATGATAGATGACAGGTTTCATTTGGCAAGATATGCTTCTCCTCTGGCATGTTAAAGGTGCAATCCGTAACTTTTTTTGGTTAAAAATGGAGAGCTGATTTATAATTATAATTTTATATTGATTTAAAAACTGTCTGGCCTGATTTTGTGACAAATATCAGGCAATGAGGAGTGTTACAAACAGAAATGGGAAAAGATGCATAATGTTACTAATTGCAGCTATAACATCACAGTTCTTACTACGCAGGGGATAACAATGTAGAATTTGAGTTGAAGGTAGGTAAATAAATAATGGGAAGTTTAATAAAGAAGAACTTTAGAGGTGCTCCAATTGTTGACACATACTGCTAATCATAGTCACCTTTGCAACTGTATTTGTAATTGTGTTGAAAAATGGAAGTTAAACTGTTTATTTGGCTAAGACTGTGCTATCTTCAGACAGTGGCTGTTTTCCTGAATACTTCTTCCCCACATTATTACTTCATTAACTCCATGAAGGTCTCGTGTTGTCTCATTCACACATTTGTAAAACAAACATGACCTTTTCAAGAATCCACAAACAGGGTTTCTCAAGACAAAGTGTTATACAAAAATTATACAAAGTAGTTTTGTAAATGTGGATGGTTTATTTGTTGTCCTCTATTGAAGCATTTCTTTTAATAATAGGTTTAAAAGGATGCTCAAGTGCCATCTTATTATAAGGTATATTGACTGCCCTTTTTGCATTGTAATATTTTTAATATCCGTGGACATTAACACCTAATAATAAACTTCTTAATGTATGTTTAATTAGTTCCAACTAATCAAATCAATTGCTAATTTCAACAGACTTGTGGCCAAATGAATGCAGTTTAATGTGCTGTATGGTTATGTGTAACTATAGGTTATTTATACTCCTACATAAGCACACTGGTTAATTGTTTAAAAAAGACTGCGTGGGCTTTCATGCACATTAACATTGCATGATAGTTTTCTCACAGTAACTTCTTACCTAGCTTTCATGTTGCACATTGCTTGATTTGAAAAATGCAAAAATTTGTGTGTATGAGTAAGTGAGTGAGTAAGTGAGTGAAATGCATTGCTCAATTGTTGCAGATGTTGAACTCTAAGAACAATATCTGTTTACAATAGCCTATTATGATTCAAGATATTGTCAAAAGCACAATATTACGTATAATATTAAGTCCAGCAAGCATGTTTGAAAATTATAGGTTGTATAAGGCTTAGTTTGTACAGTATGTGAACCATTTTGGCTTATCTGCAAATCGAGCAAGCATGTTTGAAAATCACAGGGTGTATAAGGCTTGACTTGTTCATTATGTGAACCATTTTGGCTTCTCTGCAAAAGTACCTTTCACAACTTTTAATTTAACCCTATAAGCATGTTTCTTTTGTCATTAAATAAACAAGTGAAGCTGTTTTTTTTGTAATTTTAATTGTTCTTGTCAAATAAACTCTTTATAAAGGTGTTACATCTTGTCAAATTTTAATAGGGTGGTTAATGTTAAAGGGTGGTTGTTTGGTAAAGACTAACTAGATCTCTCTGGAATATTTAAATGATGCTAGCATGACTTACCATGATGTTAACATGATTTAGCGTGATACTAGCATGACTTAGCATGATAGATACACTAAAATATGTCTTATTCATGATGTTAGGCGGTTGCTAGGGTGATCTAAATGGTTGCTAGGGTGTGGTCAGGAAGTTGCCATGGCAATACCTATAGTTCACTGACAGCCCGAGTCAAATAAGCCCACCCACGTCTCTGCAATGTTTTAATGCTGAGATATGTCTTATAAATTTTATTCCATGGTTGCTAGTGTTACGGTGAAGGCTCCAGCCTCTTCTCCGGGTCGTCAGCGGGAACCGTCACCGGAGTACTAGCAGATCTCCAGAACTACATTTCCCATCACGCACCGCGCTCTACTGATTACTTCCTGCATTTGACACCTGAAGCTCATCATCACCGCTTTATAAACAGACTCTAGTCTAACGCTCATTTCGAAGTCTTGATTTGCCTAGTGCATCATTTCCGAGCGTTTTTCCATTGAGTTTTCTTTCTCTGTGTATTACCCGGACTGCCTTTTGATAATTGAAGATTCTCTGCCTGCCCCGCCCTTGTTTTTGGATTACTGTTTATTGATTGCTTGCTGCCTGCCACTGACCTCCGCCTGTGTTAAGATTACAATTACGGTTTGCCTTCTATTACTGTTTATTGTGTATGACCCCTGCCTGTGTAACTATGATATTAAATATTATTGCAAATGGAGCCAAACGCCTCTCAGTCTCCGTTACAGCTAGGGTACAGTAAATGGTTTCTAGGGTGTAGCTAGACAGTTAACAGGGTAAAACGAATAGATGGATGTGTGTGTGAATCAAAAGAGCTCCCATGTCTCTGTGATGTTCTGGTGCTGAGATATACCTAATTTATGTTGGTTGCTAGGGTGCTGTAAATAGTTGCTATGGCATGGATGGACAGTTTCCATCATAATTATTAAAGACTACTTGGCAGTCTGAGTCAAAAGAAGCCACCCACTTGTCTCTACAATGTTCTGATGCCTCTCACCTTTTCACCCCAATGGGGTGGTTGTTAGGGAACTGTAACTGGTTGTCAGGGTGTGGCTATGAAGTTGAAATGTCACCATTTGTTGCTGCTTGCTAGGCTGAGCGATATGAGCCCACCCCAAAGTTTCTATGACATTCTGATGCAGAGCTATAATATCACAAAATTTAGCCCAGTGTTAAGTCTATGGAATTTTTCGTTCACTTTTTCATAAGCCCTAAAAACATTGTACAGCCGATTGCTTATAAAAGTCAGAGCACACCTCTCCTCAATAAGCCGGTCGATTTGACACCTCATTCATGGGACTATGACAAACCGTGCGGGACGAGTTACATAACGAAGTTCTGTCCAGAAAAAAAAGAAAAAGTATGCAAGAGAGTAAAAGTGATGCTTTGCTTCGCAAGCACCACTAATTATATAGCATGTTAAAGGTTCTTGTTCATGCTGCAACATAAGATTTCTGCTAATAAACATGCAAAAATGTTTGTTCTTATTAAATGCTAAAATAACTAAAAAAATTAGATTGAAAATTATGTGCTGTTCTATTTTATTTCAATTTATTTATATATAATTATTTAAATTTAAACGTTTTTAATCTTCAGTGACCTTGCAACCATTGTGACCCTGTCTTAGAATTAACTACTACAATATACTAACATAGAGTTTGTAAAAAATAATCTAGGCATTTATCTTTGTCTTAAAGTCGAAAAGCATAATATTATTGTAATATTATTTATTTAAAATCAATGCAAAAGCCTTTTTCCAATTACACATCCACACAAGGACCTCACTAGTGTCACGGATTGGCCAGGTTCCTCCACCTCACTCACACAGCGATCACAGTCACCTGAGTACTAATCAGACACACCTGCAACCAATCACCAGTTCCACATAAAAGCGCACACCACACACCAGTCATGGTCCGGGCTCGTTTGCACGAAGCGGACTCATTGTGTTACTCTGTCGAGTTCACAAACTTACCTGTTGTTACTTACCTGCATTCTTG
>JAZGTI010002344.1:0-36897 GCA_036877585.1 Botia kubotai
ACGCTCAGCAGCTCTCCCGTTTCATTTGTTGATCTACGAACATAATCGACAAACGTTACGTGAAACTAACTGCAGTGTGCGGAACCACGCGTTCATCCGCCGCACGTACAGCAGTGCCGCTGTAACTTGTCTAACAGCGTGGCGTTGTTACAATGTGTCTTTGAAACGTCAAAATGTGTCACTCGTTGCGTTGTAGCTTCGCTTCTGCCTTCCGCGTCGGCGAGTACCGCGATGTTCGCCGCGCCGCACTCACCAGAGACGATCAGCGCTGTTTGGACCCGAGTCTCTGCCCTCGCCTGCTTCTCAGAGGCCGGACGCCGTCCTTCCACACTCCAGCAACACGCACAAACACGAGTCGCCTATCCGACGAACACAGCGCACCGTCGTCCGTCCGGTATCGTTGCGACTTCTTCCTCGTTGCGCCGATATCCTCTCTGGAACGGGTTGATTAACCGACGGAGGAGCGTCGGGTTTCAGTTCACTATGGCGATCGTTTCCCTTGAGCGCTCAGTGACGGAGGTTCTGACCGGGAGGGGTGCTGCTGCTGCCCGTCTACTGCCGCCTCCGCCTACGGGTGACATCGGAGGAAGAGGAAAAGCCGTGTTCGAGTGTTTGCGCTGTGCGCCGCTCTGTAAACGGGCGCACAGCGCCACCTGCAGTGACAACAGTGTGTGCAGTGTCATGTATAACTGCGACGCGTCTCTCTCTGTCCTTAATTTATTTTATTTTTATTTCTGTTAATAACATTCTGTTTATAAGCATAAGCAACACGTCTATTCACAATCTCACACTGACCACACGTAATAGACTAAAAAACAGTGATTTATGAGAACTTATGAGACGAAAACAGGTTTTCGAACCAGTTCAAAAAATGTCAACTGGATTTGCGAAACCTCTTTATAGCTACATTTATTTTAATAATATTTTCACCCCAAATGTTTATTTCCTAAAAAGCTAAACCAATCTGTCAGTTTTTAGTTAACCTATAAATTCAAAGTATATATTTGTATACAGTTTTTTTTTATTGCTTAATTTCAAATGTAATAAAATTTTAACAAAATTAAACGTGACATTAAATCTTTTGTTTTTGTGCTCTGCAGATCCTGACTTTCGGCATTTGAAAGACATATTTTCGAAACCCTAAGGCACATTTTCTACCTTGTTTAAAAAACAGGGTTTCTGCTTTTGCGAAGCTGCTTTGTCCTCTGGCTATAACTACATAACAAGATAAACTACATAAAGAAATAAAATCGAATTGATAAAATGATTTCAATCGAAGAATCACTGACAACCGTAAAGTGAGATGAGCTCTTCTGTAATATTGTTCAACAGATGATGTCATTCCTCTTAAAGGAAGTACATACATACAGCTCTGCTCATATGATTACAGACGCTCTGCAGAACTTTAGTGAAGTACAAACTCTGACCATCAGGTGGCGCTGATCTGAGTACAGCCCAGATACCAAACCCCCGATAGGGTTCTAATTCCTGTCTAGCAAAATAATAATAATACCAATGATAACAGCGAATGGCAGACATTATGATTTTATTTTTAAAGTGTCTGAACCTTGTGGAAAGCAATGTTTAAACTTTGTGTAACAGGGTAGAGCTGTGTTTGTTTAATCTGCAGAACTGTCCCGTGTATTGTTGAAACGTAATGACGCTAATCTAACACAGGTTGTGATCTTTGCTGATAGAAACGGTGGTTTTGAAAAATCGGAGTACGAACAGGTTATTAGATCACGTTAAACTTCATGACACTGCAGTAATAATATCCTCAATAATATATTTAACAATGTTATTCTTGTGGCCTCGATTTAAACACTTACAATATTGTTAATGCAAAATAAATTCTTCAACATTGTTCCATGTTTCAGTGAAATAAACCCATTTAATGTGCGTAAGAACACAGTGTTCTCTTACAGTGCTGAAGGTCTTTGTTTCTGCAGTTTTACTGATGTGCTTGTCATTTGGAGGATGTAAGCTAAACAAACATACTCCACAACCTATTTATACATTTAGCAGCTAAGTGCTGTCTAAAAACTTTGATCATGCTGATTAAAAACAGAATAAGTGGGTTTTATAAGACCAGGCAAAACTTCTTGTTTATTTCCCTCACGACACACACACACATAATAAATACCATACGTGCCCAAAGTGTAGCCCCCATTTAAATTAAATTGCTTTGATAACACTAAATAAAAGTCACCATTTTCACTATTTACAGACACAGAGGGTACAAACTCCCTCGAACCAGCTTTCTCAACGCCACACCTATCAACAAACCTCAGCAGAAGAAAACAATAAGCCTCTGTGATTTTGGACTGTTCACATTTAGGAAATAAGCTTCTCTCTGGCGCACTAGACTGATCTTAAAGGAACAGTTCATGCAGATATTTTGAGAAATGTTTTTTTAGTTTAGAGCCAACGGCGTTGATCAACGTTCAAATTAATTGTATGAAAAAGAGTAGCATGAAAAACTGTGCTTAACGCCACTGAAGAAACCAAATTATACTGATTTAAAACCCTGGATGAGTTCATAACAGTAGACTTTTCATTTTCAGCGTACTGTCTCTTTAAGAGGGAGAAAGTTCTTAGCAGTGGGCAGAAATGCTTCTCCAGAGTGTGGTTTGTTCTGATGCGTGTGTGTGTTGAGACTTTAATAAAGACTGCAGAATGGCAGGGGTCTCTATACCATTTCCTGTGCTGTGTGCTTCACGCAGACCTGGAGCTATAGAAGCTGGCCGGGGTCCAGGCATTAAAGAACGCTTTTACACAGCATGGAAAAAGATCTCACACACACCCTATAGCCAAACCAAACCAGAAAGAGCGAATCATTGACACAATATGCGAGTTTTCCTTCGCAGTCTTTGGTATAACTTTATAAGTGTGCATAAAGAGAGACAGAAGCCACCGAATAGATTCTTCACTTAAATGAAATCACTTTCTCTGCCTTGAAACACGCAGTGTGTCTGTTTTCCATTTTCTCTCATTCTCCACCTCTGTTTGTTTGTTGTTCCTCTGTTGCTATTTCATTCTCTTTCCGTGTGTCTCTGGTTTTCAGACACACGCCTGTCTTCTGTCTTACACTGTCTCTCTCTCTCTCCAGTGAGAATTATGAGATCGGTTAACAGTGAACTGATAAATGTTGAGCCGCGTAAAATCTGTCACACACAAGTTTAGTGATGAATTCCACGTGTGACATACTGTATTTCTGTCAATACAAAGACTTCCCATAAACTTCTGTTTTATAGATATTATTATATAAACAGACAGACAGGCAGGACAGATAAATAGATAGATAGATACAGGAGGGAATGCAGTGGGCATGTATTTGTAATGACAGGTGAAAATTTACTGAGGTAGTAAAGCAGAGTGAATCGGTTTAATACTGACGAGTAGCTGCTGGTTAAAGTCATCACACACACTTGCTCTGTTATTCATTTATTTAATAGGAATGGAAACCTGATGCTAAACATTTTACCTGGAGATTCAGGGCTCCTATACACAGAGGGTCTCATAAAACACCCATCAGTGGGTGTGTAAGAGGGTGTGCACTGGGGCTCGGTGTCTCTCGCCCCCTCCGTGTTCTCCTGGTGAGTAAAAATCCAGCTTTTCCTCTTTCCTTTGCTCTCTCGCTTCTCTCTCTCTCCCTCGCTCTCTGGGTTTCTGCTGTGGTTCTGGTATCTGGATCAGACACTCACACACGCACATTCATTGTAAAGATGGTCTGGACTCGTGCGGTTCTGCTGGCTCTGCTGCCCATCACGTTCATTCTGATTGGTGAGTATTTCATCTGTGTGTGCATCAGGGTCACTTATTTAAAAGTATGCTTTCAAAATGTTTCTGCAAATCCTTTTTTATCTCTTTTAACATGCACTTGGACGTCATTAGATGGTAATATTGTGTTATTTTGGTGTATATTGTGATACTGATTAATTTAACGTACTATTGACATGACGTTTTAAGAACTTCAAAGAAAGAACTTCATATATCCTTAAAGCATTGATGCATCTGTCTACCTGTTTATCTATCTGTCTGTACTATATCTAAACACTTGCTAATAACATGGTACTTTAAAAAAAATGTAGGAATAATATTATATTTAAAGCTTGCCTTGTTCTTTCATTGTAAAATGTAATCCTGGAATTTGGGGGGAAAAAAATAGAACAGGAGGGAAACAATTCTCTCTCTCTCTCTGTTGTTTATCTCTCTCTGTGTTGTCAGGGGTTAAAAGTGCAGCGGTGAGAGATGATAAAGACAGCGAAGCTCAGGGTGAGTTTAACACATTCAGACACATTTTATAAATAAAAATGGATTTACTTATAAATCGCCTTTTCTAATTTGTACAGTCAAAATTGAGTTTTATCATATTTGGATCACATCTGGGGTCAAACAGTCCCCAAATAATACCTCAGTACACACACACACACACACACATTGCTCAGTCTCTGTGGTTACTCTGTTATCTCTGCAGGATCATCTAAGCAAGTTTTCATGCCAGCGTCTGACGCCTCAAGCTTTTTAAAACGCAGTCGCAGGTCCCCGAAAACTTACCGGGAATACTATGGTGAGCACAGTAACATTAACATCTTGAGGTCTGGAGCTATAATCTTGAGTGTTAACTCAAGTCCTCTGGGCTGTTTTTACAATGGTCAGTTGTTCTGTGGTGTGTTTAATCATAACTGCTGTGGATCTGAAGATCGTCACACACGTGTCTGCTATTAAAGTGAACTCAAAGACCTCCATCATTAAAAATAAAACCCTGCAAGATGTCGAATGTATCACCCATCAGGGTCCAGTCTGTAGGCCAACAGGACCAACAGGACAATGTGGAGCCTCTCTTTCTCACTCTCTCTCTCACTCACACACACACACACATACGTACGCGCGCTCTAATCGCCATCAGGTTGTCTCACAGCCAGCGCAGCATTGCTGCCGTAAAGGCATGGAAAACTTTTGCTGAAGTGTTTAGTGTGTGTGTGTGTGTGCATGTGCGTGTTTGAGTGTGTGTGTGCATGTGCGTGTGTGTGATGGTGCACAAGCAGGTTGGAGGAAGAAAACCAGAATGGAATGTGCAGACACAACTGAACAGACACACAGAAAGAGACAGAGAGACAGAGAGACAGAGAGAGAGAGAGGAGGAAAATCAAGCAGGGGATTATTTTTGGCACCCATTCCAATTGTGCTAATAACTTCCTGTCACACAAGCCCTCGGTTTGTTGATGTGTGTTACACTGTGTTTATGTTGCAGCTGAGAGCCTAAAAGTTTTGAGATGTTTCAGAAAAAGTGTGTGTGTGTGTGTATAGACCTACTGCAGGATTTCACAGGTCTTATCTGTATAGTAGTAGTTTCAGCAGGCAGCAGACACTTATCCAAACAGATATACAACTCTGCTGGTCTTTAAGAATCCAGTTTAAGATCGTCTCCTAGCTGGATAATCTAATCCTAAACTTGTCTAGGCAAGAGGCCCGTTGATCCACTTGCATGACCTTTCAGGCCAACCTGAGCTGGCTGAGAGACTAGTTAAGACCAATAAACCAGGTTAGGCTGCTCTGGTTCTGCATTTTACCTGAACACAACCAAAGCCACATCAGATCCACTGTTCAACGTCTACAAGAAGTTTACACCAAATTTAGAAACAGCATCACCTTAATTTAACAAAAAGTGTCATGCAATTTTAACGCTGTTCAGTTGACATGAAATATCAGTAAATACTGACTGTATCTCTCTCTCTCTCTCTCTCCCGCAGCGGAGCAGCGAGTGAAGATGTCAGCTAACGAGCGAAGGAGGGAACACTTAGAGGAACAAAGTGACGAGTATGAGAACTACCTGGAGGAGGATCGAGATGGTGAGACCGAATCTCTTCATGGTCTTTTGGGAGAATCATCTGATCTTCACTGTGTACAGACGGTCGGCTGATTTTGTAATATTTGGGCAAAATTACGTTGGGCCTACATCAGAATCCTGCTATTTTAGACACTAAAAGTCTGTCAGAAATGGTCTCAAGATCAATTACGCACTGCTGTCTGTGTGTTTGTATAACAGAGCAGTATGAGAGAACCAGAGAGAAGAACGAACAGTGGAGGGAGTTTAATTACGATGGGCTTTATCCACGATACCCACATCATCGCCAGTACGTCTGAGCTGGAGGAAAACTTTCAACTGCAACTCATGACCTTAAAAATAATTATTCAACAACATATTCCATTGTAAACACATCAGTAATATACAGCAAAAAACATAATAGAGATTATGTGTTTAGAATGAGATTCTCTTCTGTTCTAATTCTGTTTAATCATTTATAAAACTTTATATTATCCTGTCAATGGCAACTGTTTATTACTTTATCAGAAATTAAATTCAGTGGCCTTAACTTGAGTGTGTCAATGAAGATTTTTCTCCTCATATTCAACAACTAATAAATTACAAAAAAATCAACTGTCACATCTTTTGCCGCCTCATCTTACACACACACACACACACACACGCGTGTGAAGTCAATGCAAGAGTGTGTGCACGCACAGGCTGCAGAATTCCGAGGTGATATTTGCTGGCAACAGAAAGCAACATTCCAAACTTTGAGAACTTACACAGATGGGAAAATAAAGGATAAATATACGAGTGGAAAAAAGATTTATTGCTTTCCAGAGCTCTTGTGCCTTTATAGCAATCTCGCAGTCACTGTGTGACAGGAGGCTGGGATATCGGCACACCTCTTCTTAAAGACAAACATCAGGAGAGTAATAAAGCTTTAAATACAACTTTATTCTGCGAGACAAACACGTCTGAGCACGTGTGGTTGAATCAAGAACTGATTTTAAAAACAAACACACAAAATACACGGTCAATAAACGCAGCACGCGTGCGTTCATTTAATACTGTTTAATTCAGATGTGTCGTCTGATACTGTCACAGCTGACAGACAAAAGCTGACAATTAAAAACAGAAGAAAATACATCAGTTACACGTTAAGCTTAAAAACAACACATGCAGACAGCAGTCACATCATTTCAATTACATTAAAATATATTCACATCACGGCTGGATTGACTGCCAGGATTACAGTCGCCGTGTGACTCTCTGCCTGTGAAAACATCCCGAATCTGTGGCTGGACTCACTTTAGGCTGAGGAATTTGGGCTGTTCCTCTCCACACGGCAACAGCAGCTCTCCTCCGACATCGGATCCTTTTTGATCTGCTCGTGAAAGCAACCCAAACACATGCTGCTGTATTAAAGCCACTAAACTTTATATTAATGTTATATAAATTAATATACTATATTTTAATATTAATATATACACTATTAAACAAATTAATATAAACTGTACATTTTACAGACATGCCATTATCGCAAATGATGATACAAAATGACCCATGATTGCCGGTCATTATCACAAAAACACACCGAACAGATATTAAAGCTTTTATACTCTCAAAATGAATCGTTTTCAGATAATGCCTTTAATTTGCGTGTTGTGTCTATACATAAAAGGTCATTGTACAAAAATACCTAAATATTTGCAGAAACTGACCAATCAGAAACAAGTATTCCCGAGAGAGTAAATGTTTTCTCACCTGCATCTCCATGGGGCATTTGTTCCAGGCAGACCTTTCTCTGCCCACAGGGGCATTTAAAGAACTATTTGACCGCGTTGTGCCAGCGTTTCTCCTGTACGCAACGGTCGGCTGGTTTAAAGTGGGTGTATTTACACTGCTGGGCAAAAGGAGCTTGTGATACATCACATAAACAACCTGTGATTTACAGGTGCAATTACTAAAACTGCGTAATCGTCGACTTAGTGCCTCAAAATACCGTTTCCATGGTTTCTATTTCTGCTGAACAACATTTGTGATAGAGTTCACAAATTAGGTTTAAATCGGTTCCTATCAGGTTTTAATTATCACTGCTGTGACTAAACACCGGTTCATTATTAATGATGCAGGACCAAACACTCTCCTGGCAACATGTGTAGAGACACAAAGCTCTTACTCCACAAGAGAAACGCCACAAATCTAAACTTTTCAATGGCTTTTCTGTTTTAGTACCAGTACCAGTGTGAGATGCTGTGTTTCCATAGCAACCAGACACTGTTTGTTGACTTGCGGTTTTGCATGTGACGGCTCTGCATTTCATCTCCCTGATGCTCTTCATCTTCTCCTCCATCTTCTCCTTCAGACCAGAGGCTTGAAAAACTTGCATGGCTCTCTCCTCAATCTACACATTTGAAAAAGGACACGTTTAAAAACACAAGGAAATCTGGCATTCACTGCAACGTGAGTTACATAATTATTTGACAGCATAATAATTAGTATATGATGTATATTATATATAATTATTATTATATATATTATAATTATTTGATATATGACAGCATCCAATCGCGAAGCAAACGATTCGTTATTTTAAAATCAACTACAAGCTCCACCCACTCACCGTGACATCACAATAGGCAGGGACATACATCAGAGTGTTTACATTCATAAAAACACACGGACACAGAGTGACATTGAGTCAGGACACACACCTCTCCCATCATCCTCGAGTTTGAGAACTTGGCATCGAGGACACACTGGGACGCAGAGATGAACTGAACCGGACATTCCTTCATCCTTCATGATGAGAGGCCATCAAAGACGAACATCAGAAATCAAATTCAAATGGCTCTTAATATGGATAAAAGTGTTATGATACAGCGGCCCCACAACACAGCCGAAGTTCAGTGTTTCAGTTGTGGACTGGTGTGTGATCGCCATCTGCTGGCTTCATGTGGCGAAGCAGCACCAGAGATCTGTTAAATAAAGTCTATACATAAAAACCTACAAATAATAAATAATAAACTACAAATAAAAACGACCTGAAGTTTTTGATTGTCCTAAATGTTTTTCTATGTTAAGCGCTCCAGGTGTCGGCCCTGAACTCATCAGAACAGCCCGAAACCTCTTTTGAATTCAGACCTATAAAAGCAGAACGGCGACACACGCAAGAATGAAATGCAGCAAGCATTCTGAGAACAAATAAAGCAGCAGGTGTCTTAAAGACAGAGATATTTTACCAAGTTTTTAGCTGGGATGGAAGCCAGAACTGACTGAATAGTGTTTCTTTGGCTGAGGGCCAGACCTGTCAAAAGAGATTTAGGCAATCAATAATTCTAGAGTTTGTGGTGATTTAAAGAGGGGATGACAGTTGTCATTAAAAACGAACTCATGTTGAGGGTGCACGGGCGAGTGAAGACTTGCCTCCGCAGTGAGAGTCATGCTGGCACAGACATTTCCTTAAACTGCCCCGCCCCTTTCCTGGACTGAAGCTCCGCCTTATTTTCTTGTACTGGGCTTTGACATGGTACTGGCAGTGCTGGTATTCATATTGACCAATTGCGGTTAGCTACAGAAACCTCAGGATAAGAGCGATGAAGTTTACTAGCTGAGTACAAGAGTCTCCGTTCTTCTTAGTCCATGGCTCCTCCCATCATATAGATCTTCTGTGGGTGATCCACTATCAGACAGAGCTGAGGAGAGAGAGAAACACACCAGATCACTCATTTGAAACATCTATCATGTGAAAAGGTTTATTATACGGTACACATACACACCTGACATATACTACATCTAGACAACAACTGGGAGAAATAAACCCACAAACAAAAGCAAAGATTTATTATATGAAAAAGTTGAATACAGTTCTCCAGGTACACAAAGAACCTTTATGCACTAAATGTTTTCTTTAGAATGATTTGTTTATTTCAGGTCCGAATTTACAATATACAATCATTTACTGCTGATTATACAAACAATGAAGTACTGTTAGTTAAGTGCTGTTAGTTAGGAATGGTCAGTTAACTATAATAAACATCTAAGGGTTGGTCTGTTAATTGTAAATTATATGTTTACAAGTAGCTATCTACATTTATCAAGCGTTGTTGGATGGTTATAAAATAATACATTACTGCTCATTTTCAGCTCAGAGACAGTCCCAGAAGCGACAGATCAATCACACACAGTCACAGATCAATACCTTGTGCTTCCAGACGGGTCCACATATGTGGACTTTTCCAGCTTCCCCCATTTTCCACTGGCAGTCCTCTAACAAGAACACATTTCAGCGTTAAAGACACGTGCAATGTGTAAATTAAAGTTAATTGAGTAAATCAGCTTCTCACCTCCTCCTTCACAGTGCGTCTGTTGTGCATATCTGCGCACTGGAGGAATTGGGTTCGGTCGCATGATGCTCTCATGATAACTACAGTTATCTATTTAAACTAAACAAAGTTCTCCATGCATGACTTTTCTACTGAAATCACGTACCAGAAAACTGAGTTTTTCTCAGATTATATTATACGGCGAATTAAGCTTATAATATCGGCCATAGACAAATATGTCGGGACAGCCCCTAAAGTAATTACAGCCCCTAAAGTAATTAAATACAAACTCTTTTAGTGATTAACAGGCACTTGGTTTTATTCAGTGACCTTTAATTGTGTTTTGAATCACTGTTATTGATGATTGATGTCTTTTCTCCAGCTTGATTTTACCCATTCCCCAGAATGTGATTGATTATTTATTAGATGATGGGACACTTGTGGTTTCTGGCAGGTAAGATTAGGACAAAGGTTTATAAGTTTATATATGGCAGCTTATAAATCTTTACTGCTTTTGAAGCTGTTGTTTGTTTATAGCATGAATGAATGACTGTTTCTCTTACAGTAAAAATAACAATCAACACACACAGACCAATAACAGTGACTCAGATGAGGATGATATTCAGGTGTGTATGTGTGCTTGTGTGAAACACCTCCTACTGTACATTCAGCCATTCTACTGTAACCACACTGTCAAATTTACTGTACATTCAGCCACTCTACTGTATCCATACTGTACATTCTACTGTACATTCAGCCATTATACTGTAGCCATACTGTACATTCTACTGTACATCCAGCCATTCTACTGAGCCGTTGTTATTGGATAATAACAGAATTCGGAATGTTGTGACTGACCAATCAGAATCAAGTATTCCAGCTGTGCAATAATAATACTGTACTTTTAATTAGGACAGATCTACATTCCGTTACACCACCAGTGAAGTGACGGTACAGCCCAGCCCATGTCTGTCCTACAGAATCCCACAAGACTTCCTGGACCTGTCCACTGGAGAAGACCCCTATAAACTCATAGATTTTCTTAAACTGGTGAGTGACGGGAAAAAGCAGAAAACAAGCGTCTTTGTAGAAAACCACACAGACTTTTCTGAATTCAACAGAATGTTCCTTCCTCTGAAATTACAGAAGAGGGGGCAGCAGGAAGAGGAGGAGTCTGAAGAGGAAGGGGCGTGGCCTCGGTTGTAGAAAATCGGGGAACCATCTGTAGGGTTAACTTCAATGTGCAGTCTGTCTTCATCTGCCTGTGAATTAGGGAATACTGACAGGCCGGCTCATGTTAAGATGTGCACGAGGACAGATTTACAGGTCAAAGGTTAAGCATCTTTAATGTATTAAAGCATCTTTACTTTAATAAATACTGTTAATGCCGACCAATGAATGTGCAGATTTCATCCACAATAGTTCTCGTACAAAATCAATTCAAAAGCGCAATACGTTTCAAACTGCATTGGGGAAAATAACAAATAATGTGTAGTAACTCAAAAACACAATGTCTCTGTGTTGATGCAAAGCAAACATTAGTAATAGTCCACAGCAGTGGTTTTTAAAACTGCTTTTGAAGGACCCAAAACACATGTGACACACACAGTTCAGTTCTGAATGTGTTAAATAAGAGACTAAGAGCGGGATTAATAACAGTTATATCAATGAAAACAAGCAGGTGCAGTTTAATTCAGTTCAGGCACGATGTCATTCAAAGCTTTTATTTACTACTTGTCTTGTTTTTCCACACGAAGGCGCCAAATACAAGAAAACGTCTGTAACTGTAGCATGTGTTCTTTAATGTCCAATATGTTAAATTAATAAACACGTTTACTATTATTAGTAGTATCATTATTAATAATCACTAGATTTTTGCCAAATGCATTTTACTGAACACCATGCATAGATGCAGTGAGCTGGGGAGGATTCAGAGCGAGAGAATTATCTTTTTAGTCAGAAACACGCACACACAGAAAGATGAGAGGCGATTTGTGGAGACTGACTGTAAAATCAAACTGCTTTGACTTGCTGACTCACAGCCAGTGTGGAGGGAGAGAGAGATGTAGATGCAAAAGGGAGGGAGAGATTTTCCCGAGCAGAGAAACTGCAGTGGGTTACAATAGGAATACTCATGAGCGCAGTGCACTGGAGCACAAGAGCTGACTGACGCGCACACATAAATTCAGCCCGTGACACTGACTGCTATACGTCATCAGTCTGTGGCATCTACAGCGGCGTGTAAACGAAGCTTCTGGGAGATGTTTTTAAGCTAGGGCCTATATAAAAATCTCAAGAACTTAAGCTCTGTGCTGGTTTTTGCATTATCATCATTAACCTGCTGAGAGATGCCAGCAGATGTAGCCAACGAGTCATTTCATCTTTATGTTTTCTTAACTATTTTCCTAATCTACCATTTAAATTTTTCCGTAATTGGTCAGTAATAATAATTGGCAACCTCTTTTCTGTCTTATAAATAATTTTAATTAATTAATCTGGCAACTGCTTTATTTACTGATTTTTGTTGACCAAACTGATTGATTTTATTTTTGCATGCATGCATTTGTTTGACTATTTTTTTACTATGTGCATATGAGCGTGCATTTGGTGCAATGCGAATAATGCACACAGCCACACGGTCTGTTCTCTGTGTCGTCAGGTCGCGCGGTGAGGAGCATATCTCTCTCTCTCTCTCTCTCTCTCTCTCTCTCTCTCTTTCATTGCCATAACAACAGATGCATCGCATCAATCGCTTGAATCTGTACTGTATCAGCGTTAAGCAGTGAGCCGCACCTGTGCCGTTTTAAAGACAACGCAGAGACGACGTGCGCGCTTCTCTCTGAACTATTTACGTCAACTCGTTTTTAAAGCCGCTTCTGGGAGCCGGAGCGCGCCGCGGTTATCCGGTAACGGTACGACCGGGGAAGAGGAGACAGAAAGGCAGAGAAGCGCAGCGTGGGAAAGCGCAGGGAACCTCCGGGGATCGTCGGGTCTCCAGCGCGCACTTTCTCCATCTACGGTCCTTCCCGTGTTTTTTCCTCCGCCATGGCTCGGGAGAACGGAGAGGCCGGCGGGGATTGCGCGTGGAAGAAGCAGGTCGAAGACGTCAAGGAGATGTTTGAATTCAAAGAGGTGCTCGGCACGTAAGTAACTTTGTTTTGGCTTGTTTTATCATCTCATACTGCGCGTCGTAGTGACCATATGGTTTGCGCAAAATACGCAGATGAAGTCCCGGGAATGCCTTCTCTTAATGAATGGTACTATGGTTTTAATATACCATAGCGGTTACTATGGTTTTTGGTTAAGAACAAAGGTTACCGTGGTAAATGAATAATGGAGATCACCTATAAGAGTAGCTAAATGTACGTAACCAGCGCATTTCACGTTTCACTGGTTTTGTTGGTAAACAAAGAACTGTTGGTAAACGACACACAATAACAACAAACAGACAGTCAAACAGGCGCTCTCCTATTAAACACAATGGATTCATCTAATAGTCCCACATGATATTTACACACGAGAGAAGCAATAATCTTCTCATGATGGTGTAGTTATTATTTTTCTTTCACTGTGCGCTGCATGCGATGCTTTTGCAGCTGTCGTGGTTATGCGCACGCAACAGAGAAATGATCTAGAAATGCGCTTCTATAAATCGCTTTAAGCGCAGTAATTTAATCTCTGCGTGCTAACCTGCGTCGTATCAAAACCTGACTCACTGTGAAATTAGGACTCCCCTGGTTCTCCCTACCATGATTAGGATTAGGTTTGAAGGCAGGCTTTAGAAATAAAGACCAATCAGGTAGCAGCCATCACAGTGTCTGAACCAATCAGAAGCAGGGGAGTCGTAATCTCACGGTGTCGATTTTTGGTACAACGCCAGGGGAATGTCAGATTAAACGGGTTGGATTAGAGACAGGCAAAAATAGATTGCTTTTTTTAATGTAAGTCTGTGTTGTACTTAACTAGAAAGTAACACTTTAAATTATCACCAGGTCCACGTTACACATATTGTATGTTACTGTAATTAATTACAGTTGCACTGTGTAACATGAACTCTTTTATACAGTGTATTACAGCGTATGCAGTGTATGAGAGAGGTCTATGAGTACACATGGAGCTCTTTGGCATCTTTGATACCTCCAAATAGGTGGATCTGAACGTGTGAACACATGGCCGTCATAGCAACCTCAGAGACAGGAGTCATGGCAACTCCAGGCTGGCCCGTTGAAACACATCAGTAAGAGAGTCTCACCGATCTTCATTTTCGCCCTTATAAAAACCTCTGCATGCGGCTCTCTCCGCCCACGCTCAGTCACAGACAGAATTCATTTATCCACCTACAGACATCCAGCTGGTCATCATAAACTGCTGCACCACAGGACAGATCGCTGCGGTACTCGCTTTACTTCTGCTGCTGTAAAAACATTGATTATTGATTCTCTCTTCAGTAGCAAGGAAAATCTGCACATACACAACCCTGTCGCTCGATCTATCCCAGGCTTTCCCCAAAGACAGACGGCTGTGTCTGCGTTTCATATAGCGCGCGTGCTTTTTATGCCCGTATTTTGGATGGATGTGTCAGATTCAACAGTCGTTGGGCTCTGAAACTGTGTTTTCAGAAATGAAAAGGTTTCCGAGATCCTTTCACATCCACTTCCAGTCATCATGCATCGCTCAGTTTTGTCGTGTTTGGCCCAAAGTGACCATAAGTACCTCTCGCTATTTCTCTTCCTGTTTGTGTGTTCCACAGTTCGATCACTTCCTGGTCTCTCATACTTAACTTTCAACCCTTGCGTGAGCTGTGGTCTTATTCTGTCATTCTTGAACTAGACGTCAATTGTGGTGAGAAAACAGTGCCAGTATAAGAGTTTGTTCTCTTTTTAAGAACAAAACTACTAACTGTAACTGTCAGGAAGGCAAAATACTCTGTAAGCATTGTTTAACTCCAACCTGTTTTTAAACATGCTTCCCCCTCTCCAGCAGACACGAGGGACGCGAAAATTCAATGTTGTGTTTTCTGTCTGTGTGTGTGTACGCCTCCAAAGTTGTGCTGGGATTGAATTATTCAGTATGTGAAGCACTCAGAGGCTACGGGAGGTCACATGATCACTCAACAGGTGTGCGTGTGCCAGGCCACGGGAGGTCACATGATCAGGTACAGCGAGCTACTCTCCGAGCTCTACTGTAAAGTACATGCGCAGTGTGTCAGGTCAGGTGACTTGAGAGGAAGAAAAGGAAGACGAGAAATAAAAAAAACAGAGGAAACATTGAGGCCATGAAGCCCCTAATTGCCTGCTCCACTTACAGGCCTCTGCTCCTGGCTTTGTCCTCTATTTCAGAGTGTCTCTCTCTCTCTTTCTCTCTCTCTCTATCATGTCTCATTGTATCTCTACCTCTCTCTCACTTTGCTCTATTAAAGTGACTGGCTGGGCGAGCAAGGGTGATTCTATTATAAAATTTTGCTGTATGCTCTTTCATAGGCGGTTAAGAAAGATATATTAATATATCGAATATTCACTATATATTTAGATGATTTTACTGACAGCATAAATTAAGCGACAGTATTGATTATTGATCTTAACGTGTTTTTGTTTGCAACATTATTTTGTCACAGTGAAAGGTTTTGCTGTGGTGGGAGTGTGTGTCTTTAGGGGGCTGTGCTGTTATGTAGTGTCTCAGCTGTCCCTGAGTCAGCTGTCTGAGGGAAATCTTTAGCCACAAGCATTTACATTTAAACACAGGAGAAAGATATGCTGACAGAAAAACAGTGGATGTGTGTAATTCTGTGTTAAACAGGAATATAAATAATACCTAAAAACAAACAGACAATGAACAGCATGTCTCTCTTCAATAAACTGCATTTATTGATTAGAAACATGCTGTTAGTTGTCCGTTTGTCTTTTGCTTTGTATTTGTAAAACCTTTTTTTAAAATCTGTTTTAGAGAACCAAACATGAACAGTTTGCATATATTCTTGTGTTGCAAACATCTTGTGACTGCTCTGTTAGAAACGCTCGTGTGTGCCGCTCACAAAACCGTCTGCTGCGCACATACACACGACATGAGAGGATCTGGAGAAGTCATATCAAGCATGTCTACTGCGTGACTCTTTGAGGGACGTCAGACGGTGATATAAGTTGTCTGGCTTTGAGATCGCGTGCAGGATTAATCGCTGCCTTTGATCGGACCAGAGGAAACCCGTCTGGAGATGATCCTCTCTTCTGTATCCTCCCGCTTGACTGTCTTTGGCTCTCTGTGTGTGTCTGCTGTTTATTCGAGTGCACTGTCTGGTTTTCACTGCTGATTGGAGCCAAGGGGACGACCGGCTGTACTCGTGTCACCAGTGTTTACCAGCAAAGCTTGTTCACTTAACAAGAGCAGACTGAATCTCAATGAGATTACCCATCTGCTGTTGACAGCACGGGCACCCAACAGCCCGCCCACAAACAGTTTTGTCGTTTTTTAGTAAATTTAAACTCGCCCTTTTGCATCCGATGTACTTTTTATGTATTATAATTAGGTCAGTGGATTTGAAACATTGATTTAGTACAGTTTGTTAAAAACAATAATGTAATAAACCACGCAATTAAACGCCACTTAATCGGCACGTTAATTTCTTAATGGCAAATTTTTTATCAAGTCAGGATTTAATATGTTAAAATTCTGTAGTCAGAATTTTAACATATTAAGCTCCGCCTACGGTGGGCGGAGCTTAAGTTGCATGTTTTCAATCACTTGTCGTATCGCGAGGCCTCTCGTCCCATTTCAATCCATCTCCAAATTCAGTCGAGCACTAAACTTTTAGATTACTTGACGTAGATAGTTTAGATTACTTGACTCATAAACATAAAGCTCGGACAGAAGTGTTGCTCATTTTTCAGGAGCGACCTCAGTTTATAAATAGTGACCGAGTCCTGGTGACAAATAGTCCAGCGGTTTAAGTCTGTTATGTTAGGCGCATTTATCCGTATCAGTGTCAGTCGTAACTTCCTTTACGATCATTCGACTATTTCCTTGATTACTGTCTTTGTCGCTAAGCCTGGACCAGGCCGCGTTACGACACAGAGTCGCTATTTAGAACCGTCCGCGGGGAAACAGACCGCAGGGGCAGTCATGGAGATTAGCATGAAGTATATTGTGAAGGGCAGTGAAAGTGCACAGGGCTAAATAAAAACGACTGTTTGGAACAGCCTGTTCATTACCTGCTTGGCCCTGGCTAAGCTCTGTGCTGATTGTGAATGCATCACTGCGAGAGATTGAAATAGAGGAGGATTAGAGGAGTGTCTGCCTTAGATGACACGCTCACACTGCGCCCACACTGATCGCATGATGCACATTCCACACAAAACTGCTGTTTTTCCAACTGTCCAATCAGATCGCTTGACTGCAACGAGGAAGTCAGAGGGTGTCGTTTTTGATCAGAACTGTGTTTAAAAGTACCAGTTGATATTATGAACGCTAACTTATTAAGTTTGCCAAGATTAATTTAAATATTTGGAATAATTGTTTCCCTTTACATTCTGTTTAGGTTCCTGTCAGTGAATCTGCTTGTGTAAGTAGTTCCTGTCACAGTAAAAAGAGCTGTGATTGGTCACTTTCCATGTCAGTCAGAGAGGGTCTTTTTTGTCTAAGTGGGCGGTTCCTGGTCTGAACCGTGGTGTAGACATACTGAAGTCAAAAGTCTTGCTATGCCAGAAACAAAATTGTTATTGAAGGTTAAAGGCAAGGTAATACTGCAGAAGAGGGAGTGTGTTAGGAAAACAGGAAGTGATGTCAGTTGATACAAACTTATGTTTCTAAGCTGTTGTCTTCTTTAATCCTCTGATTGTCTCTCTGTGTCTGACCCTGGTTCTCGCTGCTCTTTGATAAGACTCCAGCCCGGCGGGGGTTCTCTCCAAAGCAAGAACCCAGCTGTGAGCTCAGCCTGATGCACACAGAAACCCAGAGAACAGATCAGAACATGTGACCACACCCCCCACCCCCCCCACACCTCACAGTAACATGAAAGATTACACTATTATATCAAACCAAACAGCATCGTGATGCGTGATGAGTCTGTCATCTTAGAAGATTAGACATATGCCTCAGCAACATTAACAAACGTTGGAAACTTTGATTTACGTAAGCGGTCTTTTTCGCACAGATCGCCTGAGTGGCCGCTGCGTGGGTTTAAGTGTCTACGATGGTTTTGTGACAGGTGCTGAGGTCGTCGGTTGCCATGGTTCTCGTTTTCTGTCCGCTCGTCTCCCACACCCTCCCACAAGCCATTGCAGCACCCTCACCTGGAGTTCAGGAATGTTTCGGCAACATAACGCAAATGTTTTATCGCGCTAGCTAAAGCAGCCGTCATCTGCCCGTTCAGTCAGAGTGAAAAATGAGTCATGGAGTGAGAGATCTGAGCTTGCACCACTGCAGTGATGTCAGCGAGTCCCTCAGGGGACAACAACCCCAGATAAGCTAAAGCTCAGTCACTGGTTAGTGTTAAACGCTTGTTATGTGTTTGTACTAAACTGCTGCACAAAATTCAACAGCTGCCCCACACTGTACACCTCATTCTAAGGCAGTGTATTTGTCTCGTTTTTAGTGTATATAAGACTCGTTTTCAGTGTATCTTGATTCTAAGTGAATTTTGTCTTGTCTTTTGTCTTTGTCTCATCTTTAATAGTGCGTTTTAATAAAATAACTTTCATTTGGATTTTACTTTCAAATTTACTTTGTCAGCTGTTACTGTGGTTTCAGGTGCGCGTTATTAACACGATTTTGTCTTTCTGCACACATCCAGTTCTTGTTAAACGCGTTTGATTCTGGTTATAAACTGCCCAATTTTCTCAGGAATCTGGGCAATAGGAAAGTCCAGTTTAATTTCTAACTGCAAGGCTGATAGATCTGATGTATGAATAATGGTCTAATAATCATAACCCACAGTTAATAATTAATGACAGAGAGAGTTAAAAGTTCTTTAGTTACCGAGTGTGAAATCTGATCCCACTAAATATTCCAGTCACTGGCCACTGGCCAGTCTTTTCGAACAGATTTTAAACTGGAACGTTTGTTTAGTTGGTTTCTCGATTAATCGCTCTGATGGCAGTCGGCTCATCTCCAGAGTTTGCTTTTCTTTGCATCAGTTCATTAAAGGTTTCCTTTTCATTAAGCTTGTCTTTCCACATCACCTCTCTCTCTCTCTCTCTCCCTCTCTCTCTCCTTCCTCTCCCTCTCTCTCTGTCAACGTTTCGTGAGAGACCTACTTTGAAAAGCTCCAGTACAGGTTGTCCCATCAGTAGGGATCTAAATAAAGGCACTTTTAATGTAAGTGTCTTGTATGTGCGGGCTCCATTTGTGGGGAGGGAGCTGGAGTGAGGTGTTGTCCTTCACTTGTGTTGGTCTTCATGTCGCTGTTGTACTGCAGTGAGGTCAAAGCTAAAGGACTTTTCCCCAGCTGTCTTAAAGATACAGCGCGTTTTTTCTTGATGATAAAATGCAGATATCCGGATATCCCAACTCAAAGCACAGATACTGTAAGCAGACCTTTTGTAGATTTGTAGACGCTCCCTAAGAGTGTCAACATAAATGTGCGGATTGTAAAAACATGTTCCTCATCAACACTGTTTGTTTGTTCTGGAACAGCAATTCTGTCAATAAAACTGAAGTACAAGCGTTGCAAATGTTGTTTCATATTGCCATTACCACTGATTACGATGCCGGCGTGTTAATGACAGGAATAAATGAATATTAGAGGAGAATTTGTGTGCTAGTTTTGTAGCTGCTTGACAACAGGTTTTAAGGTTTGATTCATCCCCAAAGGTATCCCAGCATCCTCTCTGTGTGATCTCTCTTGGGTAGCTTAAACTCTCTATCTTAGTCTCTCTCTCTCTCTCTCTCTCTCTTCCTCTCTCTCTATAAAGGGGTGTATGTGAGCTCGGGCAGGCAATTCCCCTATTGTTCTCGACCATCAGATAAGACATCTCTCTCTCTGCCGTGCTGTGAAATATGAGACATAAAGACACTAAGTCCAGATGCTCTCTCTCTCTGTCTCTCTCTCTCTCTCACACACAAGCTCTGTTCCAAAACCATGTAAGCTGCCTACCTAGACAGCATCTTAAGGGATTGTGGGCATTTCTGACATGAAGGCTGTCGTAACAGGAAATCAGCATTATGGTTTTATTATAAGTGAACATTACCAAGTCATACTAGTTGAGTTAATGCATCTACAAACCCAGAGCAGATCTACAAAACAGCTGTTGTTCTTTATAGCACGGCCTGCAGGCTTCAGCCCACCGGGAGGGGGGGCGGGCGAGGGGTGTTTTTTGGCTTGTGGCTGTTACTGTACTTGCTTAGCATCGCTTAGCGTCTGAAATTGAGGTATTTGCATAACGGCCTGCGGTTGTCCCTCAGTTGTTCCTTCAGCGTTCTCCATGTTCTCTGTGTCGTTTAATTGAAATCTCTTTGTTGTAGTTTATGGAACAGGACGTTCCTGTGAACGCCATTCCTGTAAATCAATGGACCAATCAGTAGCCGCGTGTTCCTGGACTGACCAATCAATAGCCGCATCTCCTGGGACTGACCACTCAGTAGCCATGTTTCCTAGGACTGACCAATCAGTTGCATTTTTGTGATGGACCAATTGGCAGCCATGTTTTCTAGAATTGTACACTTCCAGTCTGATTTTTGTCAGTATGTTATGGTGAAATAAGAGCTTTAATCATGAGTACATTTTCTCTTTACCTTTTCATTTAAAAACAGTTCACCCAAAAAGCACAATTCTGTCCTCGTTCACTCATCCTCATTTCATTCCAGACCTGTATGATGTTCTTTATTCTGTCAGACACAAAAGGATGTTGAAGAATTTGGACATTGAATCTGAACATCTTGATGCTTCTGTATACTCAGAATTTTTATTTTTGTTTTTGAGTGAATCTGTTTTAAGCAGTGAATCTGAATCCGTCTGCGTTACAGCTTCACAGTTTTGTCTGTGTTCTGCAGGTCTTGTGTGTGTGTGTATTTTCAAATGAGCAGAAACAATAGAAGAGAAGGTTTTGTGTGTGTGTGTGTGTGTGTGCGTCTCTCCAGTTTTTTGTGCTTAAGCGATTATCGGTTCACTTGACACAGACAAAGGCACATTTATCTTGAAAACGGAACAGAAAAGGAAGAGGTTGTGATATCTCTGTTGTCACTTAGTACAGAAACAAGAGGCTGCACAAAACGACACAAACTCTCAGATCCAAATCTGCCTGTGATGTGATTTGATCACATATCTTAATAGAGTTACCACAGAGCTTCATCTGGGTTTACCCACAATGCCCTGCGTTCTCTGTCTTTTTCTCCCTATCTCTCTCTCATGCTGTTTGCAGGTGCAGCTCTGCACAGATCATGCACACTTCCTGTGGGTTTTACCGGTGTGTCACACACACACACACACACACACACACACATGCACACACGCACGCACACACACACGCACACATGCATGCACACACACATGCACACACACACACTCTGCACTAAATAAACTTTCCTCAATGGAAATCACATCTGTAATTTGGAACAAGGGCTGTTAACAGATGTTTGGTAACTGGAGCTTTTTAAAAGATAGGCCGAGTGCCCAGCTGTGTTGTTCTGCGAGAGGTTTGTGTGTTTTGGAGGCACGAGGGCGCTGGGTTTGTACAAAACAGTGTAGCATTGCTGCATCAAAGGTGGTGTGCACGGGTTACATTCTGTCATCTTTCATATGACCACAGAAATAACATGAAAATAAATGATTTCACCGCCCTGGTCTTTTACCCTTATGACTCTGGATTTAGTTCAGCAATAACAAACAGTTTGTATGTATTTATTTGGAAAAGAAGGAATGTGGGGCCTGTCTGTGCAGAAGTCCCTGACTCAATGCTAGAGTGCTGTGGGTTCGTGTCAGTAGGGTTAAAAAATTCTGGGAATTTTGGAAACTGAATAGGAATTTACTGGAATTCATGGGAATCGTGGCACACGAATGAAGACTAATCATGTTGCGAAAGCAAATATGTTTAGATTTATGTTTGTATTATATATGTATATATTTACGGTTTGTAAAAATCATCCAAAATTTTCAATTAATTCCCTTTAATTCCCATAATATTCCAACTTGGAATATTTCCATAATTAATTAAAAATTCCCAAGGTTTGCAGTCCTAGTTGCCAGTGAACATGACACGGCAACCACTCAGAACACCTTAGTAACCACATAGCAACACAGTAGAAAGAAGACACTTTGTACACAATGCCTTACTGTCATACGGATCAAGGGGATCGTCATTTAAAATAAGAACGTGCGTGTGTTAATTTTAGAGAGAACAAGCGAGAGACAGTCGAGAGGAGAAACGTGGGATTTGGCAGTAGTGAACTGGAGGGAAGCGCACAGTCAGAGTGAGAAGATAATAAGACGTGCAATTACCCATGATCCTTTGGGCCTGCCCTGGATAATATCTCAGAGAGAGAGAGAGAGAGAGAGAGAGAGAGAGCGAGCATGCTTTTAACATGAACACTCATGCCATTTTATGTCCTCTAAACTCGATTTAATGTCGTATCTCTGTCCCCATTTGTCAGATCTGCCGAACATCTGTCTCATCTGTTAGCTTACTGTCCATAGGCTGATCATAACATCCTCATGGTATTGTAACCATGGTAACACGAGATAGGGTAGGCACTCCAAAGATGCTACGGTTTTGTGACTTTAATAATTATCCATGATGCTCTCTTGACTTCAAAAAAGTTCAATTAACACACCATAGACACATACAGGGGGATTGTATTTTCCACAGTTTCAGAACAATCCACCAAACTTTCATCTGTCTGTGTGTGTGTTTGTGTATGTGTGTTTGTGTCTCTCTCTATGACTCAGGGTTTTTTTTACTGAAATGACACGCTTCTGCAACCCACTGGCCGTCATCTGAGTCACAACCCTAGGAAAGCGACAACACAAACACACACATCTCTGATCGCACCCCGTCCGTCGCGCCCACGGGCTTGTATCCGTGCCAACAGCCTCAGATAAGCGTCTGTATGAATCACACACCATTGTAAATCTTTATGGTGAGTGTGCGTCAATAAACTTATTTAAGGTTTTAAATCAATGATTTAAAATGTGCGGTTACAGAGCACACAAGCTCTGTTTCAAAACTTTGAGGGCCTCCTACCTGCAGACTGCAGTTTACTGAAGGTAGGCTGCAAATGTATGGCACACTATTGAATTTCAGTGGTCTCTGTACAGAACACATCAAGAGGAATGTTTATCAATACACCTATAATTAAGTCAATACTGAAAAACATCAATCAGTAATTCATTTATTGAAATAGATTTTAGTCGTTCAGCCGTATGCCAGCGTCAAACTGCAAGCATTTGCGAGTTGCGCTAGTTGAGTAATGCTAGTTTTGTTTGTAATAGAACCATCGGCGTAAAAGGTGAAAACGAATTCCGTAGAAAGTCTCTCTCATTAAACACTGTTTTACTCTTTAACTGGGAACAGATGCTCGTCAAATCTCCTGCCGTTAGCAAACGAAGAGCGATACATTATTTTGGACAGTCAGATCAATAAAGAATCTCACTGCTTCAGCTGCAGGTTTCCTAGCAACAGCCCTGCAGGCTCCTTTGGTCCCTTTCCAAACATGTTTTCAAATGTTGCAAATTCTTCGAATGTTGTGAACGTTTTGGAAACGTTCCAAAAACTTGTTTGCGCGACTGCGAGAGGTACAGTCCGGATGAATAGACGTTCAGGCGGTGCGGAATGTAAATAGATTACTGGCTGAATTATTGTACCAACACACTGTTGACACTTCTGACAGAGCGTCTGTTTACGCAGTGGAGACTATCGAATGCTCCAGGCTGAGAAACCAATCGCCAACCAAACGATTAATTGTCAGAAGTGAAATGATGGTGTTTTGTTTCCCAGTGCAGTGTTATGTGTGTGCACTGGTTTTAGGGCGGGTTGGTTAATAAATTAAGTGTAAAGACTACAATGCTTTACCTCAAGCTAAGCTATAGCTTCTATATCCTCAGAAACAGAAGCCTGTTTTACCGCAGGTTATGTTTGTCTACATGAAATCAGCCGGATCTGTTTGTTTGGCATCCGTTGCGAGCATTAAGCAGTGTACCGCAGACACACAGCAATCATTTTTACTCCTTTTTCAACCCAGACTGTGTGTAACTGCTACCGTGGCAACGGGGCTGTTAAAATGCGAATGTGAGAACAAGCATATGTGTTTGGGGTCGGTATAACGGTTGAGTTGCGCTTGTGGGTGTGTGTGCGTGTACATGCGAGTTCCTCTATGTGATCTTTGGCTGTAAGTCTTCACAGCCTGTGTCAGCGTAACCACCTGCCATTAAACTCCACACGTAACACATATTTACAGCCGGTCATGTGACTGTGTGAGCAGTCCCTCATCTCACAGACAGTCACACATCTTCTGTGTGGGAAGCACATGCAGTCCAAGAGGGAAATCAAGTGTGTGCTAATCTGTGCGCTAATCCACATGATCTGATTTCTGGTGTTGTACCCTAATTAGGGAAGTTAACCCCTCGTCTGCCTGATAGATAGATATAGATAGATAGATAAATAGATAGATAGATAGATAGATAGATAGATGAATAGATTAATAATTTCCTTTGGTCTAGGGCATGAATACGCTGGAATAATTTGGTTGCAGAAAATGCTTTTGAATAGTTAAAGGTGAAATGAACTGGAACAAGCCAGATTATCTCTAATGGAAACGAATAATTTTTGAGGATTCTTTGTTCACTCGAGTAATTGCAAGTTGATTACATCATCACCCGTCCTACCGTGCGCCCGCCTTTGATTGGTGGATCAGAAGGTTTGGACTGAAGGATCAGAGAAACGGAAGCAAGTGTTAACCAGACTGGAGTTTCTCTTGCTAGACGCTCTCCACATCAAGTTAATGAGTGAAGATTTCAACCGAGAAAGTTCTAGAATGTGTTTCGGTGCAGAGAAAATCACCTGCTCTGCAAGCGACCTGTGACGTGCTTTGGCTAAAGTGCTTTTGACAAACATGTTGACGAAATATTTTGATTTAAAGAGAGACGACCCATTTTTAATACGGCAGTATATATGTAGATACGTGCTGTGCATCATATATGAATTTAATGTATGCATGACGCACATGCTTGACCTGCTACATAACATCTGTCACTCAGAGGATCGCATTTCCCAGAATGCAATGCGCTAAACCAGCCTGACGTAATGAATCAGATGTCAGTTACAATTGTTAACATCCCGTTCGCGCACGCCTGTCACTTCGATTTCTATCGTGATTCATTTACGATATCACGATTCACATTTTTAACAATAACACACAGCATGCAATAAACAATACAGCACTGTCCAGTTCATTTGAATAAGAGGCAACACAAATGCTCAGCTTTTCGCTCACGTTTTTTGCACTCAGTGTTTTATCATTATTTATTAAATATTTTCGCCTGCATTGTGTAATTAACGTTTATCGCAGCCGCTGTAATGGGGACCCAGTTCTGTCAGTTTTAAACCCGCGTTTGATCTCTCGTTCTCTCTCTGTTTCTCTCTGTGGTGTAGGCAGTGATAAGTGGATGTTATGTGTATCATTTGTCAACTGTTAGAGCAGCAGGGCAGAGCTGAGCAAGAGAGATGTGTGTGTGTGTGTGTGTGTGTCACAGACTGACAATCACTGCAGCTCAGCTCTCCCCCGTATGCAGCGCTTGTCAATATATATTGATATATAGTTTCCTCACACACACACACACACATTCACAGAGGTATTGGATCCCTGCTGACAAAATTCCAGTCTAAAAAAATAAAAGGCTGCCCATCTCTTTACAAGCACAAATTGAACCAATTTTCAAACACACACAATGTTGTTTTGCATTCGGTCCTGTTTCTCATGCAGATATGACATCACGAGCGCAGCGGGACCCGTGAATACAGAAATGATATGCTGGTATATTCTGTGTGTGATTGTGGTTATGCTGGTATAGCTGGTAATCTAGTTTGAGTGTTTTGTGTTTTTCAGTGAGCTTGTCTCAACACGCCTGCCACGCGCACACACACACACACACACACACACGGTAGAAAACACGCGCTTGATTACACCTGACAGGTAGAGCCTCTCACATATCATATAAATAGACCTTATGTCACTCTCACCCGTGGCCTCAAATTAATGTCATTTACCATCTGTGTGTGTGCGTGTGCGTGTGTGTGTGTGTGTACGCAGTAGCATAGCAACAGTTCGAGATCGGCTGAGCAAATATTTTCTCATTCTTCACTCTGTGTTTCTAAAAGCTTTTATATGCATCAGCAGATGAAATGGAGGTTTGCACACGAACCTCATCAGCACATTTTTACACCGCATGACATCAGGGCCACTTAGTAACACACACACAAACAAACACACATACACACACACACACACAGCTGACCATTACTCAAACCAACTTGATTAAAATGGAAAGTGTACACATGATTTACGCTCCAGGCGTGTGGGCTGGGTCAGTGCACATAATACATGTGGTCCTAACCCCTCTCTCTCTCTCTCTCTCTCTTTTAAAGGGGGGCGTTCTCAGAGGTGGTCTTGGCGGAGGAGAGGGCCACAGGAAAGATGTTTGCCGTGAAGTGTATTCCCAAAAAAGCCCTGAAGGGGAAGGAGAGCAGCATCGAAAACGAGATCGCCGTTTTGCGCAGGTGAGTTCCATTTCCTGTGCCTCGCTTCCTGTATCCATGGCAACAGCATCACCCCTTTCTGCTACACTCTGTCCCTCGGTTTGCCAGCCGATGGAGCTGGTTTGCCTGTGGTTTGACCTCCAGTTACCGTGGTAACTCCAGTGCCCTCACCCATTTACAGAAGAAAAGTCGCTGCAGATATTCTCTCTCTCTCTCTCTCTCTCTCTCTGAAGCCACACATGGGCGTCGGACACTTCGATTCTGTTTTGTTGTCACATGACCTTATGTTCCATGTTTAATTCGATATATGCTGACCGGTTGTTTTGCGATTTAATTTCTTGTATCGAATGTATTTTGACAGCCCAATCAAATTTGTTGATTGGAAATGAGACATTAAATATTATCATTGCGCCGGTTTATTCATCAAACAGGAAATGGAAAGTCAGTTTAGAGCATGTAGAGGTTGTGATGTCACTACTGGGGAAGGTAATTTGCTAATGTTAGTCAATTTGTTAGTCTACTCAAAGAAATAACAAGCCCAACATGGTTTCAGAGAGCAACCGAGAGCAGGTGTGTGTGTGTGTGGCAGGTGTTTTCCTCTGGGACTGTTGGTGATTCTAACATGGGCTTCTGTTGTCACGGCGATAGTACCGCATAGATTGAACACACAGCGTTTCTGTCTCCCACAGTTTATATCATATATGATTGACAGCGTGTCATCGGTCTCCCGGGTGATGTCACAGGCCTTTAACTAAATATATAGAGGCAATGAAAGTGCATTCATTTGTCTGTTCGTCTGCATACGAATGACATGCAGAGAGAGCAAAAGATCCTTCCTTCACATCTACCAATGAGCTAATTAGATGACCTTCTAGATTATAGTTTAATACCCACAGAGATTCGATAACGTATGCTCACAGAAAACAGGAGAGGGATATTTCTTGACTGACTAATGTTCTGTGTAGATAATGTTGAGCCAACTCAGTTTTCCCAGCGTGAGACTGACTAAGCCAGGGGAAAATATTAAGTTCAACGTTTGCTCTCTTACAGCTCTGGGGACATACTGGAGTTCTGAAATACACTGTGTTATAACCAGTTACAAGACGACGTCAATTCAGCAACAACTTCTCCTCAATAAAGTGAGAATGTAAGTTGTGTGGGACAGGATTTTGGACCAAAAAAACGCAGGAGAATAAAGCAATGGTCTCATTGTATCTCGGTGCTGTTTAAGAGAATCTCATTTGAGCTTTTTATGTGTAAGTGGAGTCTTACTCCACATCAGGTAGTGTGAACGCTCCAGGACCGCATCGAAGCACTTTGCAGACAGTTAATCAGTTTATTTGTGTGAAAAAACTAAGACTGAGCTTTCAGAGGTAAATAGCTGTTGATTCCGGATGATTTTTGTTACATTTATTATTGTGTGTCGGCATTCTCTGGCGTTTTTTTCTGTGAAAGACTGGGAAAGGATTTCTGTTCGATAGCTCTTTTTTGTCTCTCTCATGAATCAAAAGAGAAGATGGTTTCAGACACAGCGAACGAGTCGTGCTACAGTTTCAGCCCACTCACTGCAAAATGAGAGAGAGAGCGAGAGAATAGGGCAGTGTAGAGGGACGAGGGATATTAAAGCAGTGAATGTTTGCGTAATCCTTCCGCTGACAAGTTTTCCATAATCAGCTGACAGAAAGAATCAATATGTCAGGGGCGAATGGACCTCCGGGTTTGATTTAAAAAGAAAATCAGGTCGTGTCGCTGTTTATTCACTTGTTCCCGAGCTGATGTTTAATACGCTGCATCAGGGGTTATTTCCAGTTCACCGAGTTCTGAATCGATACTGAATGAACGAATCACTGGCTCTGTCTAATACCTCGGTTTATTAAACTAGGAGACGAGCGGTGGTGTCTCTAATCAATACAGACGCCACTAACTCCATTTCTGAGCGCGGCCCAGCTGCTCCGCAACAGTTTACTGAGTTCGGAAGAGCTTTTGTTCTGCGTTTTGTTTCTTTCCGGAACAGAATCCCTTTTCCCAGTGAAAAAGCATTTCAGAGATGATTGCTCCTTACCCGAGGAGCTTTTTTTGAAAATACAACAAAGAACGGAGAGAGTTAATTATAGAAAACTGAGAGAGAAAGAAGAACAAATGTATTCTGTCCTCCTGTGCTTGCTGATGACCGTTATCTGTGTGTGTGTGTGTGTGTGTGTGTGTGTTGTGTGCGCACACATGCGTCATTGGCCGGTGTGTTATCGTGTGCCAGTTGGGCTCCAGAATTCACTTAAAATGCAACACTAATGTGTATACACACACGCACAGAGTCACGGTGACGTTGTTGCCATGACGAGCTGAGAGCGAGGGATGGAGAGAGGGACGAGCGCAGGGGAGAGACAAAAGCAAAATAGATTGACAGTTTATATGGAGAAAAGAGGAAACAGACGTTTTGGAGGCTGATGCGCTAACCGTGAAATTCCACTAGCTCTGTGTTTGAATGTGTTTATAAAGCGATAAGACACAGAGATGCTGTGCATTACAATGGTTTTATCATGCCTGACGGTGTTTTCTTGCAAAATGTACGTGAAATAGCAACACAAATGTGCAACTAACTATTCAATTTACATTTGTTAGCTCTTCCATTTCAAATGAAGATTCAGAGCGGTGCGTTTTATAGTAAACTTGTAAAAAAAATGTAGTCATTTTTAGTGTATAAGAAAATTAAGCTTACCGCAAATTATTTAAAATGTGAAACCGTTTTATGTATAATGTCTGTAAATTGTTTGATTAAATTTGATTTGCTTTCCTAAACGGGTTCTGTGTGTCTCCCTTCCAGAATTAAACATGAGAACATAGTGGCGCTGGAGGACATCTATGAGAGCTCCACTCATCTCTACCTTATAATGCAGCTGTGAGTATGTTCAGCTAAAACTACATTACCCACAATGCCCATGTCTTTTAGTAAATACTGTTATATGTGTCATGTTTAACGCATACAGCTTTTCACAGTGAAGTGTGTGTGTGTGTGTGTGTCCGTGTGCACAGGACCGAAGGTGAGAGCTACAGCTCACACAGTCAAGCGACGGTTTCAATTAAATCTCATTAACAAAATAAGAGTCGTCAGTGTTCAGAGGCACGCGGCATATATTAACAGGTTCCTTTTTATGAAGGAAAGCTATGGCAAGCTTAATTTGTCATTGGTCATGTACACAGACTCGCGGTCATCTGGGTAAGACTCGAGAAGTCAACATCTCTTCAGAACTGCGTTTACTTCATTTTGTGTTCCTAAATCACTGTGAAGACACGGTTCTGTAGTTTTGCTCTCAGTTATCATTCAGAAACACACACAGATGCTTTAGATGGCTGTTAATGGCTTGAATCACTTCAGCTGATGGGTGACAAGACTGACGTGCGAAGGTTTTCAAACAGGTGAGAGGTCAGAGGTCAAGCACTCGCGTCACAGAGATACAGACACGTTCAGAGTGACGATAGCTGAACGAGAAACTGACGTATCAGAGACTGTAGATACAGTGCGATCGCTGACGCTTTCACATGTAAATCTCTCTGAACAAACAGACCTCAACCAGCTAATCAAGGTTTTTAGAAAAATGACAGGTTGGAGTGTCGACTAGTGTTAAATAGCAGAGGAGAGAGGAGAACAGAGGAGAGAGGAGAACAGAGGAGAGAGTATGAGACGAGGAGAGAGGAGAGCAGAGAGAGGAGAGCAGGGGAGAGAGAGGAGAGCAGAGGGAAGAGAAAGGAAAGCAGAGGAGAGAGGATGAGGCAAGAGAGTAGAGACGAGAAGAGAGGAGAGCAGGGGAGAAAGAGGAGAGCAGAGGAGAGAGGAGGATTAGAGAAAACAAACATTTGTTTTCTGTCCTCATTTTGCCCCCTGGAAACTTCATTACGATTTGAATTCCAGAGTGTTAATTTGAGAGCTGGCCAGGAGCCTGCCCCTTCTTACCCTGTTAATGACTTGTGCTGTGTGTGTGTGTGTGTGTGTGTGTGTGCGTGTGTGTGTGTGTGTGTATCACAGAGAGAAACATGAGGGACATTTTGACACATGGCTTTGGGATGAATATTTAAACACAACCAATCTGTTTTCTGTATGATCTGACAGACGCAATTTAGAAACCCGGTCCATAATTCACACTGCATGTACAGTAACAGTTTAAAACCCTGTCCATAATTCACACTGCATGTACAGTAACAGTTTAAAACCCTGTCCATAATTCACACTGCATGTACAGTAACAGTTTAAAACCCTGTCCATAATTCACACTGCATGTACAGTAACAGTTTGAAACCCTGTCCATAATTCACACTGCATGTACAGTAACAGTATGTGTGTGTTTGAGTAAGTGTAAATAAACACTGAGGTACGACTGTTCACAACAATGCAACACGAGACAGACGCATCGATGAGAGAGAGAAAGACCAATCAGGTAGCAGCCTCCTCAGTGTATGAACCAATCAGAACAGCGGAGTTGTAATCTCGCAGGGAGTCGGTTTTTCTGGACCCTTTTAAAATGCTTCTTACTCATCCCTGTTGGCCGAACGCTCCGTCAGATCTTTCTTTAGTTTGTTTAACATCCTGAAGTAGGAAAGACAGAAGCGTAATGTCTCCTACAACAGCAGGGGGCACTATTATACCCCCCCCCCCTTGAACCAGTCCAGCCCGACACATTTAGGAAGTTCATGTTCTCTCTCTGCGGGGTCAGAATCTGGAACAGCATGTAACTCAACCCTCTCCAGTCACTGTTTGAGGCTTAATTTGCATAAAATTAATTGGCTAATGTGGCCGCGTGCTATCTAGATGGCAAACGTAATGAAGTTTTTTTGCCGGGGCCCTTTTGTGTGTTTTCTATGAGGAGATAAAGTCCTTTTGCTCATTCCGTCCGATTAAAGTCGACATGCAGCGCCACCTAGAGGACGCGTTGTGGTACTAGAAGGTCCACCGTGGTTCTGTATGAAATATGTACTTCAGATACAAAGCTTTTTAAGTTTTTGCATTCAGTAGTTCTTGCTGGTGGACTCTCACTCCCTCTCTCTCTCTCTCTCTCTCTCTCTCTGTCTTCAGTGTATCTGGGGGCGAGCTGTTTGACCGGATCGTGGAGAAGGGTTTCTACACGGAGAAAGACGCAAGCAGACTCATCAAACAAGTATTAGACGCTGTAAACTACCTCCACAGTTTGGGCATCGTACACAGAGACCTGAAGGTGAAGGAAACTCATCCACACGCACGCACACACACGCACACACACGGTTGTTTCTCCACTTTGATGTGTGTGATTTTAATGTGTGTGTGTTTCTCCTCTCAGCCAGAGAATCTGCTTTATTTTAACCCTCAAGATGGATCAAAGATCATGATCAGTGATTTCGGTCTGTCTAAGATGGAGGGAACGGGGGACGTCATGTCCACAGCCTGTGGAACGCCGGGATACGTGGGTAAGAAAACTGTTCCTGTAGCTGAATTGGTAGATCATTGTGTCTGCGGCGCAACGGTCATGGGTTCGATTCCCGCAAAACACAAACACACATACTCATAAAATGTACATTCTAAACACATCGTATGTGTGTCTGCCAAATTCACAAGTATAAATGCCCAGCCAACAATTTTAGGTTGTAAGAACGTTTCCTAACGTTTGTTAATAACAAAAATATGTTATTTTGTTCTAGCTCTAGGAATGTTCAAAATGTCCAGTTTTTTAGATATTATTGAAAGTTATTGCTTGCTTTTTTAAATTTCGGTATTGTTTTTAAAATGTTCCACTAACAACTTCAATAATATCGTTTTTCATATATTTGGTATGAAACGTTAAAAGACATTCTGCTAACATAACTGCAAGAATGTTTTTGATAACTTTGAGAAAACCTTTGGAGAACATTAGCCAACGTTCTAAAAATGTTATCTGGGCATGTATTGTTGGCCTGTATCTGCCCTTGAAACGTATTCTTATCACACGCTGGCAGATCTGCCACGCAGTCGCCTGCTTTTCCCTTCGGATTAGAGCGACAGCGTCACGCTGAGCCAACATGGCCGAACATGAAGCTGCATGCGGACACTTGCTGAACTCATTTCTGGACAGCCGCAGTTAGAATTGCGTTGAGGGGATATTAAACATGTACATTCCTGCAGCGCTGTAATTCAGTTCTCCTCAACATGGGAGAGACATTATACAGTTGAAATATCTACTCGCTGGTTCATCCCACACAACTAAACCACAGTTAAACCAGTATAACAGCACGGTGCTGTAAGAAGGGGCTGGTGATCAGCTGTGCATGCATGCGTGTATCTGCTGGGGTTTAATGGGATTTGAGTCACCGTTGCATTGAGTTTAGTGCATGCCTCTTTATGCATGTGATTTTAAGGCTGTGGGCAGGTTTCCATGGGAACTAACCAGCCTCAACCAGTTGCATCCTGGGCTGGGGTCACAAATCTGTACCCAAAAGTCAGCAAAACCTGACAAATCTGAGCAAAACCTCCTTTTTGGTATGTCCTCTATGAATAAAGTAAATAAGGTTTTATAAAATTGTAAAGTTTTGTGTTCGAGTCAGAGTGTGGGTTAGGTTACAGTGTTTATAACTAGCTGTGTATAAAAACTATAGAAGTGTATGGAATGTCCCCAGTTAGATAAGTAAATGTGTGTGTGTGTGTGTGTGTGTGTGTGTGTTGTTTATTTCTTCAGTGGTATTTGTCATAAGAATACCAGACTGTGAATGAGAGCATCACACAGGCATGCATTAAGAGTGTGTGTGTGTTTGTGTGTTTGTGTGTGTGTGTGTGTGTGTGTTTGTGTGTGTGTGTGTGTGTGTGTGTGTTGTTTATTTCTTCAGTGGTATTTGTCATAAGAATACCAGACTGTGACTGTGCATCACACAGGCATGCATTAAGAGTGTGTGTGTGTGTGTGTGTGTTGAAATTGTCTGGCTCTCTTTTGGTCTTTAAATGTTAACAGTCTCACACTTGCAGCTCTTCAAATCAAATTTGAGGATCAAGCGCCATCGCCGTCTTTTACCAGTCAGCTCTTCATATTTCTCTCTGTTTGTGTTTGTCTCACACACACACACACACACACACACAGCTCTGTAGTTGACACTTTAATGTGACGGTACGATCATATTGATCGCTGCCCCAAAAATAGCTTGTCCTGAAAAACATTCACGCCAGCATTCCTAAAACTGGAAAATAAAATTGAGTTTTAATAGCGCAACTGAATTAAAAACCGTTTTTTCTTTAAAAAACAGTTCAAATGAAACAATGAATTAAAGTTACAGAGATAGTTCAGCCAAAAAATGAAAATTCTTCTATCATTTACTCGCCCTTAAATCATTCCAAACCCGTATGACGTTATTTTGCTTCTGAGAAACACAAAAGAAGATATTTTGAAGTAGGTTGGTAACCAAACAACAGTGACACCCATTGACTTCCTTTGAAACCACTGAGACCACATTTCTCAAATTTCTCCTCTTCTTTTGTGTGCCACAGAAATAAAAGGTCTTTTAGGTCAATAATTGTTTCATTCTGAAGGATTTTGCCCCACTAAATGGCTTCAGTGTAGCTTCATCAGTAACGGCTGTATTTTGATGACTTTAAACGTTTTTCAAAGTGTATTTTTAACTGTAAACGATGAATAGCTTAAAGCTTAGCCATCAACAGTGTTAAAGTGAAGAGCTTTCACTTCAGCGTTACCTGTGTGTGTGTGTGTGTGTGTGTGTGTGTGTCGACTGTTATTTAAAGGTCACTGAGCTTATTTCAATTGCGATGAAAATGTGTTTCATTTCAAGAGCTTTTCGGAAAGCAGCTTTTATAACCAATATAGGCGAGTTAAACAGTGAACACACACACACACACAAACAATAGTCAAGAGTCCGGGACAAGCTGAAGCCCTAAACCACAGAATCAAAGCTTTGAGATGAGTGAAAGCTGGTTTTCTGAAGGGAGGAAAATGTGTAGAAGCGGAAAACAGAGAATAATAGAATAAATTCCGAGGACTTAGCAGCTTATGTTCCCCTCAACCTCCCTGTGGAGAACAGAATGATGTGTATGAGTGTGTGTTTAGGTGTGTGTGTGTGTATGTGTGTGTGTATGTGTGTGTACTTGCTCTCCGAAATTGTGTAAGTGTTTATCTATATGTATAAAATGTCTAAAATCATATGAGTCAAAATAAGATTGAACATTGACTGATATTCTTGCTACACCAAATAAAAAGGTCAAGAGCACAAATTCATTGTGGGATACAGAAACCAGTGCAGATGTCAGAAACCAGTGCAGATGTCAGAAACCAGTGCAGATGTAGTGGGTCATTTTTATTCCATACATTGAGAAAATATGCGTTTGGCGCCACTAATGTCCAAACAAATCACAGGCGTCACTATCAGCCTTTCAAAGTTGATCTGCTGTACATTTTAAGGATCACCTCATACGCTCGTACACAAATAATACTGCATGTCGGTTATATAAGATTTGTGATTTGTTTTTAATGTTTCTTTACATCTCATCTCAGCTCCAGAAGTTCTGGCCCAGAAACCATACAGTAAAGCTGTCGACTGCTGGTCTATCGGAGTCATCGCCTACATTCTGTAAGTACCCACAATGCAACACTCTCCATCACCCCTGCATGTGTCTGTCAGATCAGGGAAAACCCTTCAGTTCTGGTTTGAATAAACCAGCGATTCAAATGCAGGTCACTGTACAACACTTGCTTGTGTTTAAACAGTATCAGTGGAACAATGAGTGTATAATCATCTCTTACAAACACTTAGAGTGACCCATCTTCTGCTGATCATCTACAGATGTGGTGTCCCACTTTTCTAGGGCTCCTTATATGGTGATATTGTTTTGGTGTGGATCAATACAACTGAAAGAAAGTTTGTGTCTTACATTTACAGAGCTGTTATTTGATGATGTTTTACTGCATTGCTTTTTGTTCTCTGATTTTCATGGTGAATGTGTCTTAAAAACGGAGCATTTCTAATGAGCTGCAGCCATCTGTGTGTGTGTGTGTGTGTGTGTGTGTGAGTCAACATGAAGGCCAGATGACAAATTAAAGATGTGAACATTTTGAATGTTTAAGTTTATTTATCATGTTTTCTCCTTTTAGAGTTAGTTTTGTAGTTCACTTAAATATCCCTGTAGTTTGACACATCAAATACCTCCATCATATTAATATAATAGTCAGATAAGAATTAAAAAAGTTTGTAGTTTAAAGAGGTTCAGATGAAGTGACGGCATAAAACCAACTAGCCAAAAACAAGCGAGTATCAGTCGTTCAGTTCTGACACTACTCCATCTCTGTGTACATTTCATTGGATTGTCTTTTGTTTTGTTCACTCGCTGTCTGTCAACAGACTGGCAGATCTGTTGATGAGAAATCCGTTTCATCACTCCTACACACAGATGCTGTTCCCGTGTGTTCCCGCGTGTTCCCGTGTTCATGTCCGAGTCTGTTTTCCGCTGTCACTCAAAGGGCGATATGACAGACAGTGTTTGTTAACGACACAAAAAGTTACGATCCACCAMTAACTTCAAATTCAAAGTCGGCTCTCACGATGGGTTTGATCTGTCTCCGGTGTGGTTTTTGCAATGACAGTCAGCCGAAATCGTAGCTAATTTTTCTCCTCTGATTAGCCAACCCGAGAAAAACATGAAGCTAATAGTTTTGAAATCAGGCATAAAATGACCATCTTCCCTCCTCACTGCCCCGTTCCACATAAGGATCATTTGAATGGATCTGATGCTGAAAGACAACACACACAATCCAAGAGGTGTATTCTGATTTTTTTATTTGTGTCGCTCAGATTTATCTATCTTTAATTTAAGTCTGGTGGGATTTACGGTAACTGATCTACAATTTACAATTTAAATGACAGTTTATTAAAATGTTTATGGTTGAATGAAGGTGCGAGACGGTGTGTTTTGAGCGTCATCATTTGAAATGAAGTGTTTAGTACATTTTTTAAATATGTTTTCTTTGTGTTTCCACAGGCTGTGCGGTTACCCCCCGTTTTACGACGAGAACGACTCCAAACTCTTCGAACAGATCCTGAAAGCTGACTATGAGTTTGATGCACCGTACTGGGATGATATATCTGA
>JAZGTI010002345.1:0-36896 GCA_036877585.1 Botia kubotai
CATGACAACATAAACCTCCGGTTTTTACAATCTTAATTGCCATGCCGCACATAATTAAGACTGGTGGAATTTGGTTAGCGACTTAGCAACGCAAAGTTGCAGATATATTTTCATACTTTCACTTATACAGTCTATAAATGTACATGTATATCTATACATGTGGCAATTATATAAAACGTATATAGAAATGTATGTCATATTTGCATATATATATTATATAAGTGTTTTAAATGTATTTACATTTCCATGTATCAGATTTCTGCATAAAAAGCAATTATTTAACTGGTCTGATTTGTTGTACATAAAGTGTCGTCATGTGATCACATGATCCACCAGGTCTTGCAGTTTGACCTCAGTGTTTTAGTGTTAGGCCACACTGAGAGTTTGTTACTTAGAAATAATTCCTAATAATCTTCGTGTTTTTTAGACCACAATTACACACCTACTGTTTAATCCTCTCTGCGTGCTTAAACATTGCTGTATTTTGTTATTTCTCCTGTGTTTAACCTGAGGGAAATCTATAGATTCCACCTGTTGGTACAACCATTGTGAGAAATATAAATGACCAGAACTCTGTCAGAATAACATGAGAGAAACAATTCTCAGCCGGTGAGTTTCTTTCATGTGTCCAAGTGACAGAAAACAGCCCTGGCCCTCCTGTCATGTACCTTAAGCTATTGTGTTTCAGTTATTGTTTTTCGTCACTGTTTGAAACCTCCTCTAGTCAATTCATTAATCTTGGCCCGATGTATTAAACGTTTGTGACTTTGAGATGTGCCAGGTTGTCGGTTTCTGCTTGTCTGTCAATTTCAGAGATGAAAAATGTCTATCAAAAGTGAACGGTTATTGATGTAAATCCTTCAGCCGTGTCGCGGCGTAAGCATCTGCTGCTAATTTTCAATTCTAGATATGTGAAAACCAATTTTCCAATCTGACAGTTCGGGGGTTTTATCAATTTTGTTGGTTTAAGGAAAATTCCCTGACGTCCTACACACGCTAATTTCAAAATCAAAATAAATCAAGCGACAGAAATTCGCCACACTTTATCACGGCGGCAAACAGGTGGCGCGGTCGTACTTCATCGGAACTCGTAGTGTGTTCAAATAAATCAACTTTGTCGAGGAAACTTTCAAACAAGCATGTGGTCATGTGATAACGAGCAACCAATCACAAGTGGCTAATGCAACCTTTCCACGGGGTCGAGGCCGTGACGCCCACAAGCTGCTGACCAAACCTTCATTGATCCTGACAGGTCTGTGAGGGGAAACACTATCTCCAGATCATGCCTGAGGGACAGCTAGATAATTCATTGATTGAGATGACCTTGGTGGAAACCTTTTGAAAGTGCATCTGTTTTTACAAAAACTAGCCACGCTGGTATCGATCCAATCGGCTGGGGAGGTTCCTCACAAACACTCACAGAAGATAGCGAGTCCATGAAAAGAATATTGTAAACAACCAACGCAAAGTTAATTACTTTTTTCCGAGGTGATAATTGAGACGGGCCCCTTAAATAAACAGCCTGTGTTGAATGAAGATAGCAGTGGGTGTTCGGGAAAGCCTGCTTAGATGTACTGTAGTTCCCCTGAGACTCTCTTTAGTAACATGGTGATCTCCTGACCACTAATAGTGTGTCACTGAAGGTCAAACCTCGCGTGAAACCACCTAAACAAAAATAAATAAAATAAATAAAAGAGGCTCATGTCACATTTGTTTGTCATAAAAATGCAGAAAAACTCAGTAGCTATAAAGTCAGACATTAACACTACATATTTAACGATATATATATATATATATATATATAGGAAATAATACCTAATGCACATTTGTAGCTTTTAAAAAATGTTTACGGCTAGTAAATATTCTAAATTCATTCCCCTCCCAACAGTTAATTTTACACCTTCCATGCATAAGATGCCCCCAAACTTGTGCCTGTCGAATTCAGATGTTTCAATTTTTATCTGGCGATAGAATATAATATTTTGAAGTCTTCACATTGAGTACAGGAAAGAAAAGCTTACGGTCTTGTTTTGAAAGATCTTGCGCAGACTCTTCAATGGTCCTCGGGGGCCGCAGGAGTCATCCAGACATCTAAAGAGGTAGACAAGGGCCAAAACCACAGAAGCTGTTATTTGGAGACTCACCTGAGAGGTTCCACACCTGCTGTTAAGTTCAGTTGTAAAAGATAAAATGTATAAACAAACTACTTCACTGCCAGCTCACCACTTACTATTTCTTTAATTTTTCAGTGAAAACTATGAGTTTTGGTTCTCACTCTTTTCTGTCTTGTTCTTAATTAACATCAATATATTTGACATCTGCAGTTCTGTGCCTTTGAATATACCGTCAAGAAATCTGTCACCGACATCAGAATCAGTCTATAGCATTTGCTTCTGTAGCTGACATTGTTCACCACACTTCCTATGTTGAATTTTTAATGCTTTTCCAAACAGAATAAGTGTATGCCAGATCAAAGCCACTGTACATAACAGACAGGCACTAATTACAACTGAGGTCACAGCGCGAGTGAAGCGTGTCAATGGCCTTCATATAAATGCACTTTATAAACACTATAATTTCCACATCGATGAAATGACACACACAGGATTTGGCACACAAATGACTTCTGCTTGATTTATGAAAAAAATGGTTCAAAAACATTGAACATTTTTGTTGCAGCAAGCCATTAAAATGCATTTTATCAAATAAAAATGCGTGAAAAAAACGTTCTTATTTCTAAATCGCAATTAAGATGAACAACAAAGCATTACAGATATCTTTTTACAGAACTCACAGATCTCTCTTTGTACAGACCAGAGAGATACAGTCACTGTGGGTTACAACTGTTTGGTAGAGCATGGCGCTAACAACACCAAGGTCACGGGTTCGAGTCCCAGCTTCCTGCACTGTGTCAGTTTTAATACGTAAGTTACGGTGTAGTGTTGACTCTGTGTTTCAGTACTTTATATAAACCAGTATCACAGTCTGTTTTTTGCTCAGTGTGTTGGTGAGCTTCTTGATTGGATCAAATGTTCCACTTCTGTCCCGCAGAGCTTGTACTCCTCGCTTTTGTTGATTGCTTCACCACCCAGGTAGAACTTTTAATCAAAGCACACGCAATATTACGTTTGGCGAGGTACTGAACTGAAAGTTGGATATTAAAGCACCAGATGAAAGAGTACGAAATAAACACTCGTGCTTTGAAGAGGCTATAGCTATGATTCCCAGCACTAATTTCCTGTGCAGATAAAAGATTGGCATGTGTACATTTCTTTATCAGAAATTCGTTTCACTGACACATTAGCCTGCGATACACACCTGGGGTGTGTATACTTTGCTTTGATGTGTGCAAACGCTACATATCCGTAAACGACAATGAAAGACGCATAAAATGAAAACTAGGTTACAAATATGACGATGAACGTGTATTTTGCCCGAACTAGGACAATAGTCACTTTCTTGCTGCTGTTTAGCTTTCTGTTGAATTTTTGGAAGCTCTGACCTCTTTGACTGTAGATTGAAACATTTATGCTTGGAATTATTTCCATGGCAGTTGCTTGGCTTGCGCATGGCACGTTGCTGTGATGATTATTTCAAAGGGGTTGCATAAGGCTGGAATCAAAGCCAAGCCAAGAAGTGCCAAAAAGAAACGAATGCCAATAATCATGTACTACTTGGAAGGGACAAGTAAAGTTGGTGGCAGGTTGGATTTTGTCAGTATGAGCGGCAAGAAATGAGGTTTTGCAATTTTCCCGGAATTTTATCAAGGTGTGTTTGAAAAGGATGGTTCAGCAGTTTTTGCCGGATGCTTTAAACGCGCAGAGAGCGTGACCTTCAAACACCGCGTGCCAGCTGAGATAACTCCACAGAGCAGCAGGAAGTGTGATGTCACAGGTAGAAACTCTGAAACATCAGGTCACAGAAAAGGAAAACGCAAAGATCATTGGACCCCAGGGACCCTGAAACTTCACATGGACAAAACAATCACATGGACTCCGAGTTATTATTAGTAATCCGACGTTAACTTTTGCAAAAGTGTCTTTGTCGATATTTTCTAAGGTTGCACAACAAATACTCAGAGACAATAGTGGATTTTCAGCAACCGGTTACAACTGGTCTTCAGCTTAGATTTGCAACATAATAAAGAACATGGGGAGAGTCTGACCACTCTGCAACTGCCCTTGGATCTTCTCATCTCGTTCACAAAGAACAGTGCTTTGATAATTGGTAATACCAGCTGCTGGCAGCTGCATGAGAGGGGCGATAAGGTTTCTAAAACCCAGTTTGAGCTTGAATTGGTGAAAGGAAAGAATGCAACAGGATGGTTTCTGGATTTTAGTGACTGACATGTTTAATCGGTGCAATTCCCGGTCAATGAGCGTCTTTTATTTGTCCGACACATTCATTTTTCTGGCTCTTATCACAGTTTGTAGCCTTGTGTTGCATTAGCGAATTTTATGTTTATTCCTCACTAAGAAGCGAACTTGTTTCCACCCCATTGAAAAGTTATAGGAGCAATCTGAAGATGCAGAAAGTTTCCCGTATTTTTTAAAAGTTATCCGAATGTGGTTCTTGTGTACCACATCCGTTATCCTGGCTGTGCTACACGATCATGCTGGGCTCAATTACAGCTTTTTCGGCGCAGTTTTGCCCGATCACCAAACAGAACTTAACACTTAAAGCACAGACGGATAAACAAGGTGTCGTTCGCGTCTGCGCGTGTCGGTGTGTCATCTTTAGAGGGCAATTTGTTATGCATCTCTACCATTCAGGGGAGAATAAATACTTCATGGAAGCAAAGCCTGATGATCGGGGTGTGTTCAATGGTAAATAAAACAAGCGAGGCGCGACTGCATACAAACGCGGCCATCTGTTGTTTATCTCACGCGCAGCTTCTGGCAAATAGCGACTAACATCCACATGTGCTGTTCTGCTGCATCCGTTTCACTGCGTGCTAATGCGCCATGCAGCAGTATAGACCCGTGATGGGAAATGTGTTAAGTTATGCTCTCAATTTTATCGAAGTCACATTGTTGCCTTGTCATTTTTAATGCGTTAATTAGGAGCGTAAGGATGCGAGACCTTGGGCTATCCATCATAATAGCTTGAAGTACACTTACCAAGTAAGTACACTTACCAGGGGCAGTGGTGACCCAATGGTTTGAGAGTCTGACTTGTAACCCAAAGGTTGCGGGTTCGACGTTCAATGCTGACAGGAAGCAACTGAGGTGTCCTTGAGCAAGGCACCTTCCCTCAATTGCTCCACGGGTGCTGCAGTGACTGTCCACTGCTCTGGGAAATTGTAAGGTCTGTTTTCAAACCTATGATTTTTACCTGGTGGATGATGAAAACAGAGCAAAACAGGGTAACACATAGGCTTACACTAAGCTAGCTATATGGGCACGTACAGTATGTGTACAATGCAGAGGAGGTGCTCTTTTGACTTGGTGAAGCAACTGCATAGCAACACACTGGCAACCACCAAGATATATGTAATTTTAAAAAAATCTATATACAGTATACAGTACTTACACTGTAAGTATATATACAGTATATACAATACTTTGTATATACTTTTTCTTTAAATATTACTGTGTTTATTCATGAATCATTAGTTCAAACACTTATTAGTTAAATTAATTACTTCGTTTTTTACTCTTAAAAAGTATTGTGTTTGTGTTTTGCTAATTCTGCCCTGTTTGCAAGGTCAGAGGAACAAAGTCAGGCTGGATGATCTTTTAGAGCTGTGCTCACTTCCACCAAGACAAGAGGGTAACGAGGCCCAAAACCGTGCCAGAGAGGGTGACAAATTGGACAAACAGCTGGGCTGTGTGAGAGCAGGCTGGAGTGACGCAGGCTGACAGCGGTGTGTGTGCTGAAGTGAGGACAGATGGGGACATGAAAATTAGCGTCAAGAGGACATGAACCAAACTACAGTAATGAGTTATGTCAACCTACTTCATTTGCACAGAAAACATACAACAATCTCACTTTACAGTAACGTGTTTTTGACAAGGCACCATGTTCCTGTAGCTCAGTTGGTAGAGCATTGTGCTAGCAGCATGAAGGTTGTGGGTTCGATTCCCAGGGAGCACACGTACTGATAAAATGTATAACTTGAATATACTGTAAGTCGCTTCGGATAAAAGTGTCTGCCAAATGCAAACATGTAAATGCACTAAAATGAAATCCTAATAGTAGTATAATGAATATTTCAATTAAAAAAATATTGCTCGCACAAATTTGCATGGCCATGTAGTCCGTCGGTGAAGATGGGTGTAGTTACATCATCCACCAGCAGGTAACTAGACTGGGCTGAGTGGAGCACGCTAATCAGTCAAACCTTGAACCCTTGGTGTCAGGCGTCATATATCTACAGAATTCGTTATATATTCCAACATAGATCAATACACAATCCAGTTTTTCATCAGTTGGAAATAGAATGAAAATCTGAAAGGGTGAATCTTCTCTGCCATTTTTAGGACGTCCCACCGAGCAGAAGGACTCATTAACCAGAGTGTGAAAACTCCTGAAGCGCGAACTGCTGCTGTCTCGCACCGGCCAGAGAGAGTCGTATGAGTGAATAAATATGACTTTAAAAGTAGTTTTTGGAAAAGAGCAGAGCGCTCTGTATGTAGAGGGAATGAGAGGGTCTGAGAATGGAAACCAGTCATGTGAGAACAGACGAGAACGTGTCTCTCTCTTCCTTTCCTCTCTAGAAATGATCCTTCTAACCTTCATGGAATTGAAAAGCTAGCCGGTATAATTTAATTAATTTGCATCTATAATGGAAGGGAAGGGTCTTTGATCTTAAACTGTGAATACATTAGAAAGGCCTCAGGGAGTCGTGTTGGAAGTATGATGGACTAAAAATGTCGGTTAAAGAAACAGCGCCCCCCAAAAATGAAAACGCTGTCAGTGACTAAAAGCATCCTGAATGTAGTCGATATAGCTTGTGTGTTATATTGTCTAATGATGCCGTATATGATGCGAATTAAAATATTGTACGTTCCTCACACAAATCTATCATATGACTTCATATAGCTACTATATAGCTACTAGAGCTACTATAACTTCTTGTGTGCGTTTTTTAAAAACAAACTATTCCCTATTCACGTTATGCGTCGGGATCAGAAATTCATTCTTTGTCTGTAATCACAGGACAGTCAGAGGAGCTGGCGTCCTGTGGCGGTCAGGATTAGCAAGAGCAGCTTAGCAAGTTCTCCTTTTGTGTTCCACAGAAGAAAGAAAGTCGTGCGGTTCGGAAGGACATGAGGGCGAGTGAATGATGACGGAATGTCAAATTTTGGTTGCGCTATCCCATAATTGTTTTTCTATCGTTTTTATTCACACAGTTTTAATGCTCAGTTTTAGGGGGAAACTGACCGTATGATAGTAGGTATCACAGGTCAGTTGTTTTCTTAGTTGAGATTTCTATGGAAACAGTACTTATTTTTCCTGGCATAGCACGAGCTTCAAAACTGTTACGGAGTGTTAATTTTAAAGACAATGGAATCAGGATATGGGCCCTATCTGTTTGTATGAGGACTTAAGTAACCAGTTCTAGACAGCATCACTTTGCGTTTATTCTTCAATGATGAAACAATCCCACAATTCATTGTGACACATCAGACAGATGCTGCAAGACACTGCAAGAAGTGTTTGAACGTATTTTCATTGAAAAATGGTTTGAGCACCGCGCTTCTTAACCGTTCTTACATAATCATTGTGTATTTGGGACTATAACCTTTAGTTAAGGTCGTACCAAGTGGAAAAATATGGGGGGGGGTCACAGTTTAAACCGTATTAGTCTGGCCCATGAATGTTAAATACATGACATAATATTATCAGCCCGGCTCATGAATATTCAGTAGGCCCTATCAGATTATTAGCTTGACTCATGAATATTAAGCAGGTGCCAGTATCAGCCAGTAGTTTGATTTTGGTTTCTTTGTTTTCAACCAACTTTTACTTCAGTAGAAACATTTCATCAGGCGTCTTTAATATCGAGGGAGAATCTAAGCATGAGGTTTACTGAACTTATTCACAGGTACCATATATTCCATATGACTTGTGTTTCTGAATACTAATGATTCCGAATGTTTGTTTATGTAATCGTTTGTTTAGTATAGTTTATATAATAGTTTGTTTTTTATAGTTTATATAATTCAAGCGTGATGCATCATCCGTCCTTTTAGCGGTTTATCTTTCGCTGATGTATCAGGCGTGCAAGGATGTTTGAAACAGTCACGGTCTCTTATATTGAAAAATTGAAATGGTTTCAGTTGTGATAGGTTCCACATAAATATGTCGTTTTCTTCTGATGGCTTTTGAACGTTTATGTTGCCATCTTGAAAGACCTTGACTCTTCAATTAACCATTTGTCCTCCATCTGTCATTCAAACCCATGCAAAATCGTACCACAATGACCTGAGCAGTATTGAAGGAGCAATAAAGAGCGACAGAGCTTTCAAACACTGAAAATTACAGTCTAAAAATGATCCGTACATTAACAGACGCTTGAATGAGTTCGTATATTTCAAACCAGAAAAGGAACGTGTAGAGAAGAAAAAGGACCAATTCCCATCTAAGGTAATACGAACGGAAGCTTTTTCAAATGAGTCAGATAATGAGGAATCAAATTTCCCATGATCCTTTGAGACTGTACTATGAAAACAATTGTAGTGAGTAATTTTTAGAGCTCAAAACTTCATATCCAGTAAAAAAAGGCCATTTATTTGAAGTAAGTACTAATGGATTTTGTTGACGTCAGAGATATGAAGACATTTGAGCACAGGAATTCATACCCGCCCATATTTCCACATCAATGACGCCTGTACAGTCTCTGTGAAGCAATGAGGACAAAGCAGTCTAGATAATGTTATTCTTTAACACTAGAGGAACTAATGCTAAAGGTGTGAAAATCCACCACTTGCCCTTTACCTGCAACACTTCATAAACATACTCTTTAACACCTGAAGATGTGACAAAATGGAGGGTATCGTAGGAAAGGTACAAACCCATTTCTGTCTAATGCTTAAAGGGACAGTGACGACCTTTTGTGTGTACTGAAATTGGGGACCTTTATTTAAATACTAGCATGCGGCATTATTACAGCACATTAGCGTCTGCTTAAAATGGACTGCGGTGGTTAGCAAATAAGTAAACAGGTTTTTAAAATCAAGTTATTGAAATTCCGTTGAAATACTTTGATATGCTCTTAAATTCATCCCAATTTTCTGCCGGTTTGCTAATTACTATTTACAGCCATACCAATTTCTAAAACCAGCGCTGTATTCCTAAACAGAAACGATACTTATTCTGTATGAACTTGTAAGGTAGGGTACACAATTTCAAAGAGGCTAGCAATAGCAACCTAGCTTTGAAAACATAAAATCCCGCCCTTCGTTCAAAGCGATCTACAAAGCCACGCCCCCTTTAATAGTGCACAGAAGTATGCAAATACTTAGTTTGTCAGGCACGAAGGACGTCCTATCATTGCATTTGGACCAATGCAACGATTGGATGACATTTTATGGTCCTGCACCTTTCACAAAAAATAATTACAGAAATAAAGTCACAGAAACCGATAGTGCCGCCCCAGACTCAAGCCATTGGTTGAGCCAATGTTGCTGTCTCACACAGGTTAGGATACTGAAGCAAGCGCGCCAGAGAGTTCACACTTTTACAAAAGGAAATAAAGGTATGAATTAACACCTATCCGAGCTTAACAAAACGTTATTTTTTAATTCTGTAACGGCTGTAAAACATTATATATGTAACGTTAAAAAAAATTCTATTAATGTTACTGCAAGAAAACTTTGATAACGTTTTAGGCAACATTAACCAATGTTCTGAGAACGTTCCCTGTTAGCAGGGATAGTTGTCTCTGTATTCTCCTGGGGTATTTTGAGAGTATTTTGACATCAAAAAACGACTTCATTCTTAAAAGAAAGACATGCGGAAGACCTTTTGTTTCAGTCATCTAGTTATCCAGAATCACACGCCAGACTTCATAGGTTTTGAATCCGACAAACGACTATTTGTTCTGTGTGTCTGTTCTTTTGTTACCGCGCACTGGCACAGATACTGTGCACTCGTACTGCACCAAGAATCTTAATTATGAACATGAGGGGAATACATTTACATGAAATTAGACAATTGGAGGACATCTCTTAAGATCAACACATAATTACTTTGAAGGCGGTGGAGAGGGGACACGCGGTTATGCTTTTAATTTGAATGAGATTGATTAATTTTCCATCATTTAAATGAAGAGTCTTGTTCAGTCGTTTAAACAGAGGAAACATGTGATGTATCAGTCTTGTCATCTCACATGTCATTCATATCTCACAGTAATCAATATATAAAGCCGCTTACCCCCCAAAAATGCTTTTATTAGAAAGAAATGGACCAAAGTGTGAATCATTCACACTTAAACCGCTTAGAATATGAATTAAGAAAGTAAACAAGGACAGATTCGAATTTATCACAATAAACAGGGAAATACCCAAACTGGGCTGTGTATCTGTGGCTCAATTAATAGAACATTGGGTTAGCAACACAAAGGCTGTGGGTTCGAGTCTTAGGGAATACATGCATGTTAAAAGTTAAGAGTAAATATAAATGTAAACACTTGTCAAAAATGTAGTAGTGATTAAGTTATATTTGGCATATGGTACCAAAGCCTTCTTGTAGACAGTTACTAGTCAAATAACCTCTGTGATTTATCGTTAAGCAGTTGAATAGACACTTCCTGCCATTAAATCACTATGAATCTAATGGAATATCTCACATACGCTATGAAAACGGAGTGTGTGAGTTAATCTTCCTCGTAAAGTGCAAAGAACTAGTGAAGAATATTGATGTCCCCGAAACATCCGAGAGTGTCCCCAAGAGTGATGCTACTTATTATGTCTGTCTAATGGGCCCCTGCTGAATGAATAGAGTTATACCGTACGTCCCCTCAGATGCTAAGTTCACCAATACCAGACGAGACGCTTTACAAAAGAATAACAATATTGACAAAAGTGAGACGTTCTACAAGGTTGAATCGGCCACAATAGCTCAATAAGTTCCCAAATAGCAGCAGAATGCAACAGCTACAAACTGAGATACATAAGAACATACCGAACCATTAACGTCAAGCTAAATATAAACAAAGCTATCGGTTTTATCGAGCCATTTTTTTTAATTATTAGGTGAGCGAATTTATGGCCGGGGGGCGTTTTGTAAAAACTGCTTTCCGCTGCTTTTATTTGAAAAACGAGAGGATAAATTAGCATTTCTTTTTTCGTTTTTGTACCATTCGCATTCATGTGAACGCCGATGAGTCACACCAACGACTGACTGATTTTTCTAAGTCAGCTGTGCTAATTTAATTGTGTATGTGTGGCTGTCTTTCACAGATACGAGCTAGTGAAATATAACTTGTTTTTGAGTCGCGCATACATTTAAATTAAATAACGGCGATATGAATGTGATGTATTATATGAAGCACCAAAGTAATACGTTTAAAAACTAAACGTCTGTTACTGGATGTTGTAACAACAAACTCTACCAGGCGAATTAATACCAATTTAAGTGGCACTTTTTGAAATATGACTTGCTGTACGTTTAAATCTCACTTCAAGCATTTTCTTAAGACACGACTTTAAAAGTTAAAAATGAACTAGATTTGCATTTCCAAAAGAAAATAGCAGAGTGGTTAAAGCAGGATTAATAACATATGCTTGTAGTGTTAGGAGGAGTTTAGACCAACACATAAACAGAATGTTTATAGAAAAGGAAAACCAATACAGTGCTGCTTTAAAAGCGCCGATACACACCGGATGGCTTTGTTAAATCATATGGTACAATGCACACACGTATTGACTGCATGTTCATGTACATTGTTAAAAGAATACTTATCAAGGTCAATGGGATGGTCACCTTTCTGCAGGCTTAAGTCATTAATAATTGAAGGGAGTGAGGGAGGAGTTCTGCATTTTGCAGTGGTTAAACTTTTAGGGCCAATAAAAAATGAATGAGGTTGACTTTTAAGGACTGGCTTAGAAAAGGAGTTTTGGAAGTCTCTCTTGTTCCCGCGGTCCTATCGATTACACTTCGGCACAACGATCTGGGGAATCATCAGAGAACATGGGGAGATGGGAGCATGTATCCACAGCCTGTAGAACTTCATCTACATCATTAAGAACATATTATACACACACACACACACACACATACACACGAGTCTGGCTTGTGTCATGATCTGTTCCTTTTCTCTTTCAACTATCCTGTAAATGAAAGTCAAAAGCACAGAAATAAATAAATAACATGAATTTATGAAGGGTCCAAAGGTCTAATTTTCACTGTAAATAATTTTCACACTTTAAAAAGCTATTTCCACCTCCGCGGGGTGACCTTGTGCGGTCACGTTTATCTGGTCACATAAAACCATATAAAGTAAAAAAAAATCTGTGAGGAAAAATAAACATTTAAAAATACAGAGACAGTATTATTGGACAATGACTGGGAAGGTAATGGCTGCAGGTAAGTGTCTAATACGTTACGTTAGTAGTGTAATGACTGAATATTTGATTTGAATAATGTCTAATTAACTCGACGCTAAAGAGTCTTGTACAAACCGAGACACAACGCATTAGCACATCTATTCCACTTGACCTCATCATGATAACAGGCTTTGTGTAATCTCTCCTCAACTAATGTATTATTTTGTAATTGAAGAGAAGTCTGTACATTTGAATGTTTTCAAGCACTAACTTTGTTTACTTTTTACATTCCTCATTCCTTCTTGTGAGGAACCTTGCTTGATGACAAAGTTTCCAGAATCGCGAGGTGATGTCGTCGCGTAATAATTTCCGTTATTATAGCAATCAAACGCTTTCTTTTCTTGTTGCAACATTGTTCTTGAGATAATGATGATTTTAATTGTTCCCCGCGTAATGGTGTATAATTAGCGAAGAATTGAGCGTTGTCGGACTTCACTTCTGCGCCTACGATGACGGTAACCCGTTCGAACGGGTTCATCCGCGTCTCTGAACCACCGTTTGTTCTCGGCTTAAGTGTTTCTGATTAGACGTTCTCACACTTTTATTATTTAACCAAAGTGTAGCATGTTCTATCGCTAATTAGTAGCCGCGGATTAGCGTGCATCATTTTCTATGGAAGCAGGTCAGAATGTCTGCTGAAATTAACATATTGTTTACTCTTCCCGCTGCGTCCCCGTACCGCGTCTCTCGCCTTATTGATTTTTATTTTTTATTATTAACTTTATGAGCTTGCTCGTCTGTTCATAAATTATTCAGTTCATATCCTCTTTCAGCCTAAACATGGTGCAAAAAAATAGCTGTGAGTTTAAAAAAATGGACGCGTTTAAGAATAACACAGCCTTGCGAAACACTGATCCTAAAATAGGTCATTATTATACGGGCCTCGCAAAACTGCTCTGATGTAGCAGATAACAACGCATTGATTTAAATAACTTTGACAGACTAAATAAATATTATAACTTCCGCTTATTGCTTTCGGTGTGGCAGGAAACCGGAAGGTTTAATCAGTACCATGGGCAGAAATCCTGGACAGAACATGTAATTTCATACTGTATTTATGGAGCACGGGGATGTTATTGTGCACAATAGCCCATTATAATGCGGGGGGGACAAGGGGTCCCCGTGTGTTCCAAATCTCTATGCATTTCCATTCATGTAATACAAAAGGTTTGTGTACGTTCACACTTACGTTGATTTGATAGATTTGAGAGCAATTTCTGTGAGTTTCTGTTCTCAAACCTATTGTTTGTCTTTGTACGACTTGGACTACAGCACACGAGAACAAAGCAATATGCAGTACTTTTGTTTTTTTTTATGGTGCTTTTTGTCCTTTTTGGACTTTAACAGCCCCAAGTCACTTTTGTGTGGTACAGCAAAAAGAGAAACACACAGAATTGAAACCACACAAGCGAAAGTAAATATGACTGAATTTTCATTTTTTGGGTGAACCGTCCCTTTAAATCTAGCCAAAGCTTTGCTTTTATTGCTGTGACTGGGGTAAGTCACTGGTCTCCAGCATGTCTGGACAGCTGTTAGCTCTGGGACTCCTGCATGTGGACCATTGATAGTTGGAAATGATTGATCTGTTGAGTGGGGTGGCTCAAATGTCAGCCAATCCGCTGAAAGCTGGATATTTAAAAGAGGGTTGGTGTTGATTTCATTTTGTTTTTAATCGTTTATAGCATAGTGTATAGTGAAGATGATCTTACAAAGAATAATGATGATGAATAATAATGAAAAATGATTAATTTTATTAATTAGTGGTGCTAGCTAGGACACAATTCATTGTGAAATGGTTAAAAAATGGCGTTATTGTTCTGACAGTGACAGTCTCATGTTTTGTGTCAGAGCACAATGTGTGGATTCTGATCCTCAGTTCTTGGTGTCAGAATCAGGACTCGTGCTTTGGGTTTGATCTGGTTGTGAGCGCACGGCTCTTGGTGTCTCCTCCAAACTCCTGCTCCAGCTCTTGTGCTTGCTGGCTGGAAGCACATGCTTCTTATTTGTTTTCCATGCCATGTGCTTTCCTGTCATGAGTCTTGGCCCATCCCACTTGTGTTCATGTTAATTATCTCATTATTAGCTCACCTAATAATGAGTACCTTTGTTACCCTCCTTAGTTCCTCTCCCATGTTATGCTCTTGGTGTCCTGTGCTATCCACACAGGTTGGTGTCCTGTGCCAGTTTGTTGTCTCTAGTCCAGTCCAGTCCAGTTAAATCTAGTCTTTGATAATTCTGTCAAGTATTTTTCTATTCGTATGTGCAAAGAGTTTGTCAATAACAACTTGACTATTGAATTGATTGTACGAACTGTACGTTTCTTGTGTCTTTTGTATCTTTATGTCTTGATCTTTTTTCTTTTTCTTCTTTACAATCTCTTCTTATCTGTCATCCACACACACGCACACATACACACAGTCCCAGCACTGGCAGATGTCTTGCTCTCCGCGGTCTCATTATGACCCTGTCCACCATTAAGTTAAACCCATAAAACATGTGGCGTTTCATCAGGAAAACGCTTGAAACAGAGTCTCTGCTCATGGTCTGTTCATAATGGGTCTCCAAGGCTCTGATGTTGATGCTTTAAGGAACCCCAAGACGCGCTGCACGGTCACGGATTGACCCCAAAATGACAAAGTCTTCATTTGAATTGATTTAGAGTGGGACGCGGTTTAGACGCGAGCTCTGTAAAGTATACTAATGTGAGTGGCAGTCTTTTATGTTGCCTAATTTTGTATTCGTTGGAGTTATTCTACCGAGAGATTCCTCCTCAGGCTGACTGCTAACCGAAGGCATTGCAACACCTGTATCAATTTCCTGTCCGGCCCCACAAACTCTCATGGGCTGATTTTATTGCTGAAAACGGACCCTTAGTTCCCCCATAATCATCATCCACTGATTCATTGACAGGCTGACTGCTGAAGTATTTTTGATTGAGTTACAATTGCAAAGAAATTACTGAGAATCAATTGTAGTATGAGCCTATTTTTAAAATATATATATATATATATATATATATATATATATATTAAAATAGACCCTTACAATAGCCTTTCAGTTTTCACCTTCTGTGCTTAGTATTACCACTACTTATATTAATGAATTATTCTATATATTATTGATGTATGAATCTTGTTCCATGTATAACTGTGAAAGATTAGTGTAGAAACCACTGTTCGCATAATTTATCCTGACAAACAAAATAATGACCTGTTTACCGTCGAGTATTTTATTTTACTCAAAATTTGTCACAGTGTGAAAGTAAAACATGTTCTGAATGCTGTTTCGTGATTTTTAAGTGAGATGAATATGGGTTTGTGTTTAGTGACTGATTGCGATTACCCCGACATCAAAACCCTCGTTCACATTCGCCACAGGAATAACTTCACATTACAGCCAGAATCCCAATAAATAATCAGTCTGGTACGTATGCAGATAAAACCAAGATATTAGGAGCAGCGTGGAGGGTTGTTGATACTACTGGAATTTGTGTTTAAGCGCTACATAATTTATATTATTATATACGACGCACAGTTAGGTGAGAATGCTGATTTAAATATTGGATGTAAATCCAAAGTCACTTCAGATTTTCACTTCACAGATTTCATTTCACAAAATTGACCCCTTTAACTGTCTTAACATACATTAACTTATCTTATCCAACTGGTCTAAAATAAGTGCATGTTATTCCAATTAAAAATTTTGTGTTTGTATTTTTTCATCAGTATGTAATTCATAAAAATATAACTTGCTTTGCATTTAAAACAATATATAATGACACACACACACACACACTTGTTTCTATGCCTTATGAGGACTTTCGATAGACATGACTTTTATACTATACAAACTATATATTCTATCCCCCCACCCTACCCCTAAACCTAACATTCAAAGAAACCTTTCTGCTTTTTAACATTTAAAAAAAAAGCATTATTTAGTATGTTTCATAATCAGTTTCCCCTCGTGGGGACCGCTGACTTCTGTCCTCCGCTGTCCTCACAATGTAGATGTGTTTGACATGTGGTCCCCACAGTGGTAGAAAAACATATGCAGACACACACATTTAATATATATATATATATATATATATATATATATATGTGTGTGTGTGTGTGTAAATACAAATATGTTTTTATACAAATGTATAACATTGCCACACTTCAGTTTTTCACAGTATGTATTGGATTTGGCTTTCCTGCATATTATAACTGAAAAAAGGTGAAAGTTATCTTCAGTTACGTAACCCAAAAATATCAACTTAAAAACTGAAACCAAACTGATAGAAAGGTGCATCACTTAATTGGTCAACTTGAAGCTGAGCCTTCTGGTGCTTTCTGGTCTGAAACGTTTGTGGTAAACAAGCAGGACCGTGTAAAAGTACCTCACATGGAACAGCATACAGAAAAGACACTGGATCTGCCAGTGTCTCACCCTGGGGTGTGCAGGAATGTGGGTAGCAATGACAATAAGTGTGAGATCTGAGTCAACCGTCTGCAGTCGTTTGTCACAAACTCCTTCTATGTCCAAATGCAGCGCAAACTTCTAACACTTACTGTAGCATTTGTTTTGACCTCTCTTGTCGCTCACTGAACACAAGCGTCCATGGTGACAGACAAAACAACTGATGTCAGAGACTTAATATGTGTCTTCCTTCATTAATAGACAATGAGACAAGTCAAAAATAATTTATTTTCCATGAGCCACGAACTAGTGTAAGGGTGCAAATCTCTCATTACAACGTTTTTACAGTATGTTTTGGTTTTTGTAATATTACAAAGAGCAAACTAGACCTTGCGACTCGTAGGAAAGTCTGAGATTTACATTGGCAACAAACCTCACTAAAATTTGATTGATTGTGAGAACACTGTAATAAAGAGATGAACGAAAATAAAAAATAAAAAAGTGTGGAAATGTACAAATAATTTCATACTGTCCCACACGTTACCAAATATCCCCATAACGTATTACCATCTGACCTATGTATTCCAGTATGTGACTCCTGTCTGTAATGTAATGTCTGATATTGAAGAGGCTGGATGACATCATGTCCTCTTGTGACCGTCTCTGCAAATGTCTAATTTACAAAAATGTGTAACTGTCATTTCACATGCACATGCCTGGTCACGAAAAGGTGTAAATTATAAACGCAACCGAACCGTGAATAATTTGATTAATTTATCAAAAAGTGCCTGATTTTCACATGATTTTTTGCCTCATTAATCGGAGCCCCTTGTGTACGGCCGACCGGATTTTGGTCAGAGGCAGCCAAGAATCCTGTAGTAATGTCGTACATAATTTAGTGTTAAGCAGGCAGAGATCCTGCAGTAAGATATTTAAGAATCTCGGCTCCTGCAGGTAACCTGTTATTGATTTGTTACACAACCCCTCAGGTACTTAGTTCAGTTTCAGGTTAGTGGACCGCTGTAAGGCTGGCTGAGATTGACTAGTATTTCGGAGTTTCACTGTATACCAATTTAAAGATAGAGTAGGTTGTTTCGGAGAGGCTAGCAATGGCAAGCCAACTTTACAAAGCATAAGATCCTGCCCTTCCTTGAGAGCGCTCTCCAAAGCCGATGTAGGCCGGGTGCGTATGCAAATAGTTTGACAGACAAGTAGGACGTCCTATCATTGCGTTCGGACCGAATTTACAACAAAAATTTGTTTTAACTAAAAAAGCCAATTAGAAAAATGCGTACAGTAACATAGTTAGTGTAGGTTTTATAGTCTACTGTAAAATTAATACATGTTATGTGAGTTTTGTCATCCAAACTGAAATTTGTTCTATTTTTCTGTTGTTAAAACAAGGAACACAATGATTAAAAGTGTTCCTACAGTCCACAGTATGTTTCATTTTTACACAATTCCTTAACTGCAATTCTGTCAAAATGTTTTGTATGATTCATTTTCCGTTTTGGCGATTTAATAATTGTTTCATTGTTCATAATACGTACTCCGCGCTTTTGCGCGCTGCAGTGACGTAATATCCGGAGCAGTAAGCGCCCATTCAAACCAGCAGCAGGAGGAAGTTCCAGCGGAGCGCGGTGAGTTTAATACTGCTGGTGGATGCTTTTGTTTACATGAATCATAGCTGTCAAACTGTCCGAAAATATCCACGAATGAACCTGTGCTTTGAATGAATGCGCTGGGTGACGTGCATTAACTAACTTGGTCGGAAGTTAGCTAGAGCAAAAGCTTGCTAACTTTGTTGCTTACCTCATTCGTGCACCACTTATATAAAGTGCTTAACGCTGTTACTGGTTCTTGTATGTTTAAGTGCACTGCCGGAGTGATGACTGCCGGAGTGATTTGCTCGTATTTGCTTGACATTAAGCTTGAATAGCGTAAATGTCAGTTGCATGAATGTTTAGCTGTCATAAATGATAATAAGGCATTAATGATTAAAATTCAATACACGTCAGTGTATTAAATACTAAAGCGCTTGTAGTTATTTTAGGTCCATATTTAGGGGCAAGATACTCACAGAGATAACTCGATAACTTAGGAGTTATGTTATTTCAATCTGATAGCTTGTCTAATATCGCCCACTGACATAAATGGCAGCCGCTGTTAAGCGTAAATGACAATATGTAAATCAATAACAACAAGGTCAACAGTTCCTGCAGCTAATGACAGATGCTTTCTCTAACATAAGTTGTAAAGCTGTGCGTCATCACAGACTGTACTGAAGTAATCGTATACGTAGGATTATTCTTCTCATATTTTTCTGTTGTTATTAAAGCTAAAAGCTGCGATACAGACTCCATTCCAAATGTATAGGTAATGTGAGGTGTTTATTATCCGCAAATGATTTCCCATTTAAAGTAATTTATCGAGAATTTATGGGAGTATATTGACTTACAGCTCTACCCTCACCTGTTTTCTTATGCCAAAAGCTGTTTCACTTGAATTTACGTCACCATGGGGCAGAAAGGGCCATAGCAACCTTTGTTTTATACTGACTGTAAGGGTGGTCCTTCTCTAGTCGTTGTACCTTATTAACCTTCTTGGCTACCATTATTGGACACATTCAGGTGCATAATAAATTAATCAATGGTGACAAATACTGCTGTGAATAGGGAACTGCTACACTTGCAGTATTTCAGTGTATAATACGGGAACAATGTTGTAGCATTGGTCAGTGAAGCCGAAAATTACTTAGTGCACCTTTAGAAAATGTCGGATCGCGATTACATTGATTTGCTTGAAAACGTCTGTCGTTAATGTCATATTTGCATGCAGTTACATGGCTGATGAATAGAAATCATTAGAGACGCGTTCTGTCTTTCTCCCTCGATCTGGGCTGACATATAATATATATAATATAATAAATATGTTTGTATATATATGTGTGTGTGTGTGACAATCACTGTTTTCCATGCTCTGAAACCTGATTTCCTTACTGATGTCATACAATCATTCACAGATCATTCAGGACAAATCAAGCAGCAAATTTATTGGTGTTTTCGTCGCCGTTATTTCCATTCACAACGATGTGCTTGGAAGCTAAGCGTGGATCTTTGGTAGTTCTGATCTTGGAAAGGGGAAAAATGTATTGTCTGGGTTAATTCGTTCTTGTTTGGAATTGAGAAATCCCTTCAGGAATTAATTAGACACACCATGTATTGATTTCCCTTTCTTTTCCTGAATTCTGTTTTAACAGTAAAGCCTAATTGACTTTGTGTAGGCTTAGTTCCTTTTCGTTCCACTTCGGTGGTTTCAATTTCCGTTCTTGGAGTGCCGTGAGGAACGCGTAGGAATATTCATAAGCGCTAACAACATCACTACAGTTCAGCCCTGTGCCCTGTGTAATGATGTCTACTCCGCATGGTCCGGTGAATAGACCAGAATTTGCAACACCTTTGTTGTCAAGGAGATTCAGTTCAAGGAGATTCAGTTCAAGACTGTTAATTGCAAATAAAAGTGTCTTAAACACTGTGAGAATTATTGAACATGGTTTCAGTGAGGTGTAAATTCAGTGAATCGTCTTCATTGGCAGTTTGTCAAGATCAGAGGTTGTGTCAGAGGTGGCCTTTTCATTTACACACACTTTTTCTCCTGCTGGCTGTATTTATTTAAAAATAACCTCTTCGAGATCAGTGAAGATGAGGACATGGAATTTATTCTGTTTGATTGTTTTGGACACAATAACCCATAAGACAAGCTGGTCTAGAATATCTAATTTAAGACACTGAACAGAGACTCCAGATTAACCGTCCAGGGCACGGATGGTGGACTAGTTTATCTAGATTTTGTCTAAATTAGTTTATCTAGACTTATCTAGATTTTGTCTATGTTGTCTTTGTCTAGGTAGGGATCCACCACCTTTAGTAATGAATTTCAAGAAATTACAGTCAGATTTTTCAGTTTATTTTTGTTTTATAGATAGATATTCGTACGTAGTGTTTTTAGATGTTATGCGGATGTATTTCTTGCATTTTTTAAGTTGCACTGTTGCCACCTATACCACATGCAAGCAGGTGTATTGTACACTTATTTTGTGTCTCGCATCATGTGTTGCATTTGTAAAAAAGTAGCCAGTTATACATTTTGCAATTGTAAAATAAAGCCTGTTGGCCAATACCAACTAATTGGTATTAGCCAACCAATACCAACTAGTTATGAAAATATGTAGTATATATGAACAAATATGAAAGGGTTGAGGTTTAGTTGACCGGTTTAGTTATAGTCTTTTCACTTTCTTTTTCATCCCTTTGTTTTTGTGTAATGGTTTGAATCACCGAAGTTGAAATTGTTGCTCCTCTGTGTCATGCATCCAGCAGATGTTGTTTACGAGAGGTCGAGACTCTACAAAGCTCAAGTCCAGAAGGTTGATAAAAGATCAGGTCCCTCAACAGAACACCTTATCCCAGATGCTTCCGGCCTTGAAGAGGTTCAACAAACATCCATGAGATAAAACGGCTGTTTTCTTCATCACAAACCGAGAAGACAGATGTCAGGCTACTGCGCACGTTCTTGTTTCAGCCAAGCCACCTGAGATCCTTATCATTTCAGCTTCGCGTACGGTTTTGCTTTCAATGTTTTGAATGATGAGCAACACCGGTAGTCCTTTTCAGAATTAATGAGTGTGATTTGCATAATTGTCTTAGCCAATTGGTTCAGGTAGTGTTGGCAGCCTAAACGAACGGGCGCACGCACGCACGTACGTACAATTCCTCATTCTCAATTAGCCTGCCATGTGGAATGGCTATTTTTGTGGATCAGTGCCCCACGGGGCTTAATCGTTTCGGAGAGGTTTTGTCACGTGACTTCGCCATGGTACGTTGCTTCGGTCTAGCTAGCGCTGCGTTTAAGTGCTTATGACGCATTCCCAATTTCTTTGCAAAGTTGCTTCGTTTTGATTGGCGCCATACTAGCGTTCTTTATTTGTTGTTATTGTTGCCGCTAACAGCAAAATGCCTGTCCACAAGGTCAACGATTCTTCTGACCTACACACCAAGGTCCCTTCTCACCTTCATTGTGTGTCAGTCACAAGCCTTACGGTCACCTTTGACCCCTCACACAGATGCATTAAAAGGTTTGATGTCACGCATTCATTGGTTTCAATTCGGAAAACAACAGAATTGACCCTTTGGTCTTTGCCTCTTGCTGATCATTTTTCATTCTTTGAACCGTATACACTGAATTACAATAGAGCTGTTAGTGTTACTAATTAGAATTCGATTTTCTGCACTCTAAGGCCTTTTTCAAAGCATTTATGTTTAAAGAGACAAAACGACGTTTGCGAGTCGTTCTGTTTAAAATGTCACTAGATCTGGTGAGAAATAATGCGCAGTCAGCCAGTGAGTGGAGACGTCTTGAATCCACCTAAAAAGGGGTTTATTTTGTGACGATAAACAGCTGAATGTCCATTTAACTTTTCACATGCTCTACCAGCTAAATAAATGAGTAAATGGACACAAAATGCTGAAATCAAATTGAAATTATCCTATTATGAAAGAGGCCGTGGAGTGAAATCAGATACACTGCATAGCTACGTTATAGTTATACAGCTACACAATCAGTTACACAGTTTAGCAGTCATTACACGAAAATGCGGTGATTTAGAATCAATTACCAATTGGAATCCAGTATTCCAGAAAGACGTGTTGTTTTTCTCACCGGTCACAACACATCAGCACGTGTGTGCACTTTAGGTTATATGACGAGGAAGCAGAGAGATGGCATAGAAATGCTTAAAGCTAAGATCAGAGGTGAGTCTTCCAATTTGAATTTAAATGCGACGACACGGATCTCGAACAAGCTGCTGACGTATCGAGCCGAGCGGTTGTGTCAGCAGCGATGACACGCTATCTGTCCCTGCGTCTTGTTTTAAGCAGCTCCGGTGCTTTGGGCTTTAAAAGATTTGTGATTTGTAGCAAACAAACCGCCGCCCAGGCTGCATGACTTCGTTCCATTAAAACATTCCATTAAAATAACAAATTCGTTGTCACTATCTTCAAATGGAAGCTGTGGCGAGCTGAGCTGTTCTCACTCAGTTTGCGCTGTTATCTTTCTGTCTTTTGCATAGAGGACGACCCCCCTCAGAGTTCCACTGAATGTACATCAGTTAACATCAATCTCTTCCCGAACTTTTCCCAGACTGTCAGTCCTGGGGTGGGCTTCTGTAGGACATACAAATATTTGTGTGAATGTTTGGGAAATGTTATTGTACTTTGGAATTTTTTTAATTTAAAACTTTGAAAACTATTTTATATTAATTTATTTGACTGTTTGTTTATTGTTTTGCACCATCGTCTACATCTATATTCGTGGCAGGAAATGATTAACCTACACACAATGTCTAGTTCCCCTAATTAAGCATGTTTTTAGACTGTGGGAGAAAACCAGAGTACCCCGCATAAACCCACACTGACACAGGAAGAACATGCAAACTCCACACAGGTTCAGCCAGGACTCGAACCAGGGACCTTCTTGCTGTGAGGCAACAGCGCTATCCACTGGGCCACTCGTTAATTTATGTTACTTTATAGTGGAAGACCTAAAAAACAGGAATTTTCCTGCATACAGACCTTCTCATTCCACAGTACCGTCTTGGTTCACTAACTTTAAAGTAGGTCTTCTGAAGTAACCTCATTTATCTGAAGAGGGTGCAAGTAGGTGAAAATCACCTTCATTTTACTTTCTCCTCTAGAATCACAATGGTCGCAGTGCAGATCGGCTCCCCCACTGACAGACAATGGCTTTGTGTGAGGAAATCGTCCTTGAGGGACGTGACTTCAGTCAGAACTCCGCCGTTTAGTCTCTCAGATGGTGTCGAGAAAAAGACTCTCTCCCCAAGGATCCTCTTTTTCTGTCACCTCGCAAGATTATCCGTTGCTTACCGAAACACACTCCCTTCGGCACTCACATTTCCAGTAATGCACTAGACTTTGAATCTTCGCGTTTTCGAGTTGGAGGTCAAGTCTACAATGATAGAATTTGCCATGAATGTTTCATTGTGAGGCGGCAACAAAAACGAGGTTCTTTGAAAAGTGAGGCATATCAAACGACTTGTGGCAAACAACCTTCGCTACTCGTTGTTGTTGCCAACCGTGATGGGAGGAGAGATGATAAAACCGCCGTTTGGCTTGAGTAACATTTATGTTAAGACAGGAAGAGTTATGTTAACCGTGGCAGATGATAAAGCTTTGAATTGATGAGCTATCATGGCTCCTGGCAGCTTCTGTATGATGATACAGTGCTAAATGTTATCGGCTTAGTCTCTAAAAAAGATGCCTGCAAAGGATTCGTAAAGACGCTCGTAAAGACGTCTGCAAGTCCTATAGCCCAATTTATTCAGACGTCCAAAAATAATTGGAGGTGTTAAGTTGTTCCTAAAGATTAATGAACAAGATGTTGTTTGATTGGCTAGTTCATTGATTCAAGGTCAGTAATTGTTAGTGAGTGATGCTTGCTATGACTCCACACCTCAAATCATACAGCCTGTTGACAAGAATTGTGCGGTCCATTTCTGAGCAGTAAGAAAAAACAAGGTAAAAATGTCTCTTAGAAGGGTTTTAATAACAGCCTTTTCTTGTATCAAAAAACTAAAAAGCTAGTGCTTTTCTTTCCTAGCGTGTTTAAAACTAGTTCTTTCTTGGTTTCTTTAAAAAACATAAAAATAGTGATTTTTAATTGGTGATTTCTGTAACCTAATCTCTTCAGGGTGTTCTTCTGTTGGCTGGCTTCACCATACGAGAATCTCCATCGTTTCTAAGAGACAAGCTACACCCGTGTCACCTGGAGATGGAAGACAAAGATGCTTGTGTTTTTGTGAGTTTCAACCGCTTGAATTTCAGAATCCTCACCGTCCTCTTTTTGAGCTTATCTGGAAACCACATGTCTTGTAATGTCTGTTTCCTTTTATATTTAATGCATTTGATAGGTGTGTCCTTCAGCCGGGCCCTCCCACGCACCCCCTGCCGTCAGCTCTCAGGTGCAGCATGTTACTTTCATGTACACATCAGAGGCGAATCCCACCCACTGTCTCCTAACACCATATCTTTATCCCTCAGAGATCAAGGCGATTCTTTATCCAAATTGGCTTTCGTCTGCTGGCTTTTGCCTGCTCGCCTCTCTCCGATTCTGTGATTGGTTGTTCCTTCGTTTGAGCTTCCCCACTTAATTCGCTATCCAGATCAAATGCCGCAAGGCTAAATGCCTTCAGACGCATTCATTACAGCCTAAATAAAGAAAAATCTGGAAAAGTAGACAAGAGTTGCATTGAATTTGTCGACGTTAAGGTCAGAAACGTACTTCACACGTAATTGTGTGTAATGGGTTGCCAGCGTGCTGTACCACACATACTTGTGCTCAGTGCTCGATAGCAATATTTAGATGTTTGTGACATTTACTCGCTTAGTATAATTGTCTATAAACAGTTGTTCTGACGCAAACTGGCCATATGTGACCGTTTAGGATAAAATTTACGCGAGTATTTTTAATTGTTTTTTTCACACATTTTGTAACACTTAAACTAAATCAAGCTTTTATGTGTGTTGATGTACTTGCAAATGTGTAGTATGTTTTTGGCCTAAAGGCAATATTCCCGCTCTTTTTTTTTTGTCGTGAAGGCCAAATACGTCTATACTCCCCTAAACGCATTGAAGCCCAAGACAGTGGTGAACGTCTATGGTGTGGTGACCTTCTTCAAACAGCCCTTCCCTACCAAAGGCTCAGGTCAGTGAATTCCCGTCATCCCGGCGAGGGGCGTAATAGGCTCTCCTATTGTTATCCGAGCCCTCCAGAGAGTGGGGCCAGACGAAAGATGACTTTCTAAACGACTTTTCGCGGCCACCTTTTGAAATAACCGTCAAAAACGACAATGGCTCTCAGAATAGCTGAACTTTGCTTTCAGCACCAGCATGTCACGACAAAGATGTTTTAGAGGTACATTTAAAGGTTGCAAAGGTTTTTTTGTTGCGTTATTCTTGCTTTAAATTGATAAAATAACAACACAAACCCCCAAAAATGACCTGGTACTGGCTCCATTGTGCTTTTATGCACGTCTTTATTTTTTTGGTGGATCGTAAACAACAAGGTTTCCTTTCTGCAGGGCTTAGCATGCTAGCATCAGTCCATAGCATGCTTCAAAAACCAATTACTAGCCGACCACTCTCTCATTATGCGCGGCCACGCTAGCTGTACAATTATCTCTGCGTAAGTGCATTCGGTTGATCATGGTCATTTCTTGGAGCGTGACATGTACTGTATGGTTTGGTAGAATGTGAACAGTCAGTGTCTGTCGCATTTAATTGGCTGGTTGATGCATCAGTGTTTTGATAAGGGGGGAACATATAAGTGTCCATTCACTTTAATCAGCAAACGGAATGATGCATTGTGCCAAATGATGACCAATTGATCCTGGATCAATCCGCAGTGTGAGGCCGCAACTCATCTATGGGTTATCCTTCAATTACCAGACTTATCTGTTAGATTGTCAATCATTTACAAGGGTAGTTTTACGGTGTATATTAAAAAAGCATGAAACTTTAACCTTGGTTTCTTTGATAAAATAATAAAGCCTGTCATCACCGAACCAGTCAGGATTTGAGAATTGTATTGTTACTTTTAAGCTCAATGTTAATTAACTGCCATTTAGCTTTGTTATATTAGTAAGTCCAAGGCTTATTCAACTCTTTGTTCCTAAAAATGAAATATGTCATTACCAAAACTCAGATATAGACGAATGCAAATATACTGTAAACATCATAACATTTAAACGTTTATTTTAGATCTGTGTGTATTTTTGTCACATTGTTCTAACCGCTTGAGAACTACAAATTTTAGCATACCATATTAGCATCTAGTTAACGAATTAATTACTCTGTTACATATTTATAGTGTATTACACATAGGCATTTTTATTGACAAAGTATGAAATCCGCTTATGATGTATGCCTATATGCTGCTCTCTTATTCTGTAAGGAACCTTTCCAGCTGCTCCTGCAACGAACACAACCAAGAAAAATAACTGACAGTATTAGATATTTGTTCCGATTCATTGTCAGAACTGATGTATCAGTTGACCTCTAATCTCGAAGCATAGTTTTTAACAAAGTAGTAAAAAAAGACTATTTAAAGAACAAAATGTAAATGACCTACAAATATTCTTAAGGTCTTAAAATGCTGAATATGTCTGTCGGTCTGAATATGTCTCGGTCAGACAAATGCAGCCATAAAGTTTTGATGTTAAAAATGATTTTGAGGCATTAAATAGATTTAAAACGCAGGTGATTGCAGAAGGTTAGTCGAAGTAAATCTGTAATTCTGCCAAAAACATACGGTTTGTTTGTACTATGAAGTCTCACATGACCGGAGTCAGCACCTCCTTATTTGTCGCTAGATTATTGCTCAACACTAAAGATCACAGACCAAACAGATGCCAAAGTGTGCTGCACCATCTTTGCTAAAAACCTGGAGGATCACCCAGTCATCTTCAAGGTGGGAGACATTATCCGGCTACACCGATTCAAGGTGAGGTGCTTGATGGAATTTAACGTTTAAAGTTCTTAGTGATCTTCAGAATATTACAGCTGAAACCAAACTGCTTGTGTGGTTAAAGTAATCAAGTAATCTCTTACTGTTGTAGTTCAATAAATGTATCTTTTGTCATGGTCTTGCAGACAGACATGTTCAGAGACGCCATGACGCTTGTGAATAGTTTCGGTTGGTCAGTCGTCACGTTCGATGGTAAACTCGACAGCCAAGTGGTGCCACGTACCTCCAGGAAATCATTTCACTTTGTAGACTCGGATAAACGCACAGTGCAGGAGCTTCGACAGTGGGCGGCCGACCAGTCGCTGGTGTCCAGTGAGCCCACTGTCCCTCTGTCCTCCATACATCCACGCATGTTCTTTGATCTGACCTGCCAGTTGCTGGCTAAGGCCGTCATGGATAGTCGTTGTATCCTGCTGAAGGTGATTTGAAAAATTAAACTCGTTAACGTCTTGCCTTTCAGGGTCTAAGGTCAGTCCTTATCTGGATATCTGTGGATTTATTTTCGTTGTTTAATTTGTCTTTTAAAGCTGCAATACAGAACTTCGAACAAAGATTGCGATGGAGAGAAAACGATTCTGTATTGCAGCTTTTTGTATATGGCTTTATTAATTGTTTGACGTTTTACACAAATGTAGTGATTCGTTTAAAACATGTTCAACACAAGCTTGTTTCACCAGTGTGAACAGGTGTAAAACTATACAGAATACCAAGTCTGAAACCAGTGACTGTCCATTGTGACCAGGTGTGGGACGGAACCAAGTGTGAACATCCACTGTTAAATGTTGCTGTTGCACCTGACGCAGAAGAGGGAGAACCCACTGTTGCCAAAGACAGGATGAACCTGACCGCCAACATTCTGGTCTACGACAATCACATCGAAGTCGCACGGAGCTTAAAGGTGAGTTTTGCTGAGGTTCTATCAATATGCATAATTATTGCTAATTAAGAATGTCACCTATTGGTCCAAAATCAAATGTGCAAGGACTAGGCTGCACTATATTGAGGAAAAATGCGATAAGTTGCTAAATAATGCGATACAATGACGCTTTCATTTTTGAAATCTTTTTAAATTGTACTAAAATATATCTAACTTTTTAAATTATGTTTGTAACGATGAAATTAAATAATTAAAAAAGCAATTTCCATTTTTTTCCCATATTATTTTCGGGGAGAAAAAGCGAATCTGTTGCTGCGTGTGTTTTGGGCTGACTCATTTTCCCAGATTAGTTTGCTAGAGGGAGTCACGGCTTGTTAATTGTCTTGCGTGCGCCGGAGCACGCGCATGCACCCGTGCATGTTGCTGTACGCACCTTCGCAATGCGTCTCGTTATATCTTGCAGCCATAGCAAGGACAAGCATTGTCAGTCTTCAATAAAAAGCCAGTATAGAGCCACATCATGCATGCACACCTGTCCTACAGAAGCAGAGTGATCTCCTTTGATCAGCCTACAAGCACAAGTTATGAAACTATCTACGTCATCTAGAATCATTATAGTGAACTTTTTGCAGCAGCTTCGCTAACTGTTAGCGCCATCCAGTACAGGAGACCCACGCACCCACCCCGGCACCTTTAATGATGAATAAGGTGCGAGGTAAGATTCTGGTGGGCACATCCTGTCCCGGCTCATTTGCGAGACGTTCTCCTCCCCTCAGTCTTCAGATTTTGTTTGCTGTTCGCACTTGAATCATGCCCTGCCTGTTTTCACTCGATAAAAACCCACAAGAGCGTCCTCTCCAGAAGAAGGTCTTAAAACGACATCTGAAATATGGCAACGTTTCGGTTTTTTCTCTGCCGTATTCCTTTCTATGAATATTTGAACAGGAACAGAGTGTGTGCACTTTTATGCCCTTTTAGAGTGTATGTACTTTTGGGATGCTAACATTGTTTCTTTTATCTTTAATGTATGGTGGACCCACACCAGTCTTGCCGCCTAAAACACTTTTTAAACCCTTAAATACGCAATGAAAAGGGTAATAAATCATTTATGTTACTGTACAACTACAGGGATTTTTGTTTTGGCTTCTTCATTTCAGTAGCTCGCAGAGAATGGCGATATATGGATGTTCGCTTTTGTCTGGCTTTTAGCACAGTGGTTCTCTTGAATATATGCTGTGAAGACTGAACAAAAGTGATTGGAGTAAACCGAGTGTTCCGAGAGGAAACAGGAAGTTGCTGACGACTAAGTTTAGTAGCACTAGGACTTCTGTTTCACCGGCCGCCGAAGTCGTCATTTCACTGAATTGTTCGTCATTTTGATAAATCTGGAATTGAAATTTATGACTTTGTTAATTGTGCAGTTTCGAGTACGTTTACATTTAGGTATTTTGCAAATGCTCTTATCCAAAGCGACTGATGAAATGAGGAAGTCAACAAATGATTATTCCTAAGGAAGCGATCGGATTCATTCTTACTGTTTGAGGGCGCATGTAAACATTCCCAATCGGAAAAATGGGAATGTTTTCTGAATGCTTTCTCCAGACATCCCTAACATCCATCTGTACGGTATGTGTTACCCTCCTTGCGTTACAGTACATCAGCAGAACACAAAGCCTATCCATCACCTACTGGCCGTGACGCTGCTAAAACATACTGTACCTACTTAGTCACACACTATCAGTTCGTCTGACAGGAAGAGAGATATCTCAGTACATATGCTGCTCTTTACCCACAGATACAGAGATCACTTTATTCTGACGCTGGTACGCTCAAGCCCTTTATCCTTAGTGAGATGCCTTCCTATATTTTATTTATAATTGTATCATACCTAGAGCTGTGCCTGCATGAATGCTATGAATATATAGTGGCAGAAAACACTGAATCATATTAGAGGTGACAAAATAATATATTATTCCCACACAAGCTGATATTATTTATAAGTTGTTTAGGAAGTATTAGCTCATTAATGCACAAACCCGGGAGCTGGCAGCTTTCATTGGTTCATTCTGTGAAACCACTTAGATTTTTGGTCGCACATTTTTGGTCTTCAAGATACCGTAGAGTAGAACAGAATTTATGGCCCTGTCTTAAAAGATGCATTTAAGCACTGCGGTTCTTGTAAAATCAGATGTGTAAAATCTCCATCCAACAGTAAAAAGTACCGATGATTTCACTCGGAAACACAATAGAGTCTGTAGTTCTGCTCATAAATTTAAAATGCTGGCTGTTAAATGCCTCAAACAAAACGTAATATCTTACATTTTATGCCACAACCCTAAGCATTAACTAAAGGCAGTCCTGACAGGGTGTACGGACAGACACGAATACATTCAAATACAACTAAAAGTGTCTTTAACTCTTGAACTGATATTCTAACTTAATACCGATCAATTAATGTATCAAAATGCAATTTATCCACAAAAGATGGTATTGAAGTATTTCCCCACCATTATCAATACCTCAGGCCGAAACCTCGCTAATATTCTGTGAAATTGCTTGGGCCCAGTACTGAGGGGACAGAAAGAAGAATAAAGCCGGCTATTAGGATTAAGTGGTGTGAGATAGATAGCTTTATGAGAGGGGAGCGAGAGGGCCAAATCGATATAGCTGTCACGGTAAACGGGGCCCTTCATTGTGGGCACTGTGCGCACACACACACACACACACTTTCTGACTTAAGCCTAAACTGTATATCAGTTACACTGTAAACATTATATAGGTGAAGCCTGCAGCTGGCAGATTTACAGGTTAGGGCTGTCACAATGATTCATTACTACAAGAAATAATTGCAGTGGATGTTCTGCTAAATCTTTTTAAATATCAAAATCTTCACATATATTTCTGTTTTTGATCCACTTCAACCTACTTTCCAATCATGTTTTTATGGAGTGAAGCACACGTCAATATGATTTTACAGTAGAATTATACAAATACAAAAAAATAATAATATGGGCATTCATAGCGTTCCTTGTCATTTCTGTATTAAGATTTTGTGATTGGAATTTAATATGCCCAGGTATCCTGATATAACTATCACAGTTGTGTAATAATCAACACTTGTTCATACAGAAATGCGGAATATTTTAGTAAAGTTCATTTAAAGGAAGCAATTTATGGTGCATTTTGTGAGCCGTCGCTGCCTCACAAAGTCTTAATGGTGCGATCTTTGTTCTTTTCTCTTTCAAGCGGTTAGCGCACGAGTTTATTTTAGCTGCGGTTGACGTCAGCGCCGGCACGGCTTGTGTGTTTGGGTAGAAGCTCCTGAGAATTCTCTGAGACGGTGAGAGAGGGACACACCAGATATCTCACCTCTCTGTTTATGTCTGGCTTGTGAATCGTCTCTGTTGCTTGCTTTATGTGTCATTTGCATCATCCCAGTCCCAGGCCGGTCGCCAAATGCTTGTCTCGGTGTGTCATCTCGCTTATAAACTGGGGAACGAGTGCCTTATGCAATAAAAATGTACATAAACGCAGTGCTGTGTAACATGCGTCAAATGGAAATAGGGATGCAACAGGCAATATTCCAACATCAGTATTACTGTCCTTAAACAGTGCATAAGGGATTTGTGACCTGTAAACCCTAAGTGCTAAACTTTGACTGTCACAGATGTGTGAAATGTTTTAAATTGTGCAGATATTTGAGGACCGGTGTGCTATTACTTTAAGTAATTAAACTTTCACCTTGTAGACCAAGGAATGAGTCACAAAATCGGATAGGTTTGTTGAAGCAGGGAAGCAAGCCAAATCAAGGGGCTAGATTTGAGCTAGTAAGAACCCACTCGGAACACCTTAGCAACCACATAGCAACGTGCTAATAACACCCAGAACACCTTAGCAACCACATATCTAAAAACTACTTATTAGTTTTAATTGCACACTACTGTATGTAATTACTCGCTTTAATTGTACTGTTGTTCACCGACTGCATTCTTTTATGGAATTTCTTGTGGAAGTGTATAAATCTGCGAGACCACACTACATACTACATACTGCACTAGTCCAAATGTGCATGATGTGCTTTTTACATCCTAACCTTGTTCTCTGCGATCGTATAGCAGCTTAAAAACAACCTAAATGCATTTGAGCACCTGCAGTGAGGCTAATGCAGTATACTGTGACATCCTGCCTCTTTATACATGTGACTATCAATTATTCATCGAGAGAGAGAGAGAGAGAGAGAGAGAGAGAAAGCCAAGCACCTGTGTTAACTTAACACCCAGACGGCCCCTGCCAATAATCGTCTCAGACAGCCAGCATATGACACTCATCCACCGGGAGAGAGTCTGTGTGTGTGTGTGAGAATGTGAAGTGCTGTCATAATGGCTTTTTGTTTGTCTGTTTGTTTTGTCTGCTTTAAAAGACATTTGTTTGGAATTCGTTTTTGAAACAAATACCTCCAGGTATCTTTTCACACTCGTCCCAAAATATTGCTGGAGTCCAAAAGCGTTCAGACAAAACCTCAGATCTTTATTCTGTTTAGCGCTTTCATTAAAAATGACTCGTGCGAGCATGTGGTGGGGCACTTCAGGAATTGTTGGCTGTCAGACGATTTCGGATGGTCTGTCTTAAGCACAGCATTTGCTGACAGAACGCAGCAGGTCTTTGAAAGGAGACAAGCGGAAAGAATAGCTGCAGATTTAGACTTTTTCCCAAACCTGCACTGCTAGCGTGTTTCTCTGCCGGCACTAGAGAAATATAAACGCCATTAAATCAGTCACAAATATAATAGTGTAGGACAATATTTTATGTATCGTCATAGTGTAAAGGAATATTTATGATTCACGTCAACGTAGGATTTATATACAGACATAATTTGTTGTTTCATGGCCGTATTTATTTGTTATTATTGCTTATCTGGTCATGAAGCACATTATTGTGTTGCGAAACAGCTTTTCTTTACCCATCTGGTCATTGTCGTATGTGTCTCCGTGATATACTCTTAATATCTTCACTTTCCTGCAGAAGCTGCAGACCGGAACCTCAAGGGTTTCGAATTATGCTTCTACGCCTTTAACAAACACTTTTCCAGGCGTTCGTTTTGCCCGTATTTGTTTGCTTTCTGCAGAGCGTGCGTTCCGGGACTAGGACTGTCTTTGTGATAGGCCGAGCACATTTCCCTGGCCCCATTCGCTTTTTTACATACAGATGAGGGTTTGGACAAGGTTTGCGTTACCCTGGTGGTCGCATCAACAAAGCTTCAGTTAATGGAGTTCTGCATGCGGAATGGAGGTGCTCGCTCGAGGAGCGCCTCTGTTCTCCCGCTGCCCTCGCTGGCATCGTCAGAGGAGTTTCACACCAGCTATTGCACACCTGCGCCGAGCAGCCCGGCTCCTTCCCCCGCTGCGCGTAACCAACCGTGCAGTGAGCGCGAGCAGGAGAATACCAAGTATATGTAGATCCTGAGTCCTGAGTCATTTCTCTAGGAATGTGTGCAAGCCGGAGAGGATATTGGTTTGGCTGTTATGAGTTCTGATGTTACAGGAATCGGTTTCTTGGCTTGACGGAGCATGACGGGGCCAGTTCCTATTCACTTCCGTTATATAGATAGAAGACGACAGACGTCCATCAAGGGGGTTTAAATCAGCATGTGAATGAATGGATGAATGAATGATGACAGACTTTATTTGTGTTTAGGCGATCTGTTCCTGTTATTTTTGAGGTCGAGTTATTGTAGTGATGTCATGGTTGTGATAAAATGATAGCAGCTTCAGTTTAATACAGTATATTAAGGAACATCAAACTGGAATGATTTCAATGATTAATCACGATGAATGATTAAGAAGAATCAATCTTATCTTTAGGCATTAAGGATTAAAGTGTATAAACTAAAGTAAACATCTGCACTCAAAACCCGGAAACCATTTAACCCAACCATTAGCCTCATTACCATAATCACTCAGGGAACTTTCAAGGGACGGTTCGCTCAGAAATGAAACCTCTGGCATCATTTCCTCGCCCTCTTGTTGTTCGTGAATGATGGCGGCAGTCATTGTGACATCGAGTTCCGTCCTAAAGTTCTAAAACAGGAAACGCTGACAGGTTGGGAACTTGTGAATTTGGTGTGCTTGATCGCTAGGTGACAGCACGAGGGGCTGGTCGAATCGTCCTTCAATCCAGAGATGGATGGATCTTAGGAGTCATGCTCAAATTATGTTCTCATTTTAGCTCCGTTCTAACATCTCGGCGTTTTGTTGTCAACAAATTCCCAAGCAAGACGCTAATGAGCTGTATCAAATTCGCACATATGGGAAGAACGAATGTGGTTTGTTTTGTTTATCAATATGGATGGAAGTCTGTTTCGCACCACGACCCAATAAAATATTTTCCTTGCGTAGAGCAACTGATGTTCCCATTTAATGTGTTTCAGTTATATTTGGCTTGAGGCGTCGTAATTCCTTATTATGCTGTTGAGAGAGAATGTCTGGGGGATCCGTTGCATCCAAACGGTTATGGCGAATGCCAGCACGTAAATTTACTTTAAAACTTAATTTAAACAGAGGTAAACCGACCCTAAAGAGATCAAACCCATAATGATGATGTCATCAGGGTCTGGTTATAAGACTGCACCCTGCACTCGTATATAAACTTGATTACCAATGTTGAAATATTCGGAGAAAAGGTGTCGAATGTCATTTGATTGGTATCACAACCCTCTTGGCTATTTAAAGTCCACAAGTTACACACAGATTTGAGTTGCTTAAATGTAGCACGAGGATTCATTAAGCGATTAGAAGTCTGTGTCTTTCTTCATGTCGTTTGCAGTGATCTCGGGAGAGCAGGGAAAAACGTTCCTTTTCATCTTAATGGGGTTGTCGAGGCGCCATTTCTCAATCCTGGCACCATATCGCCCCCTGCTGGACTGAAAGAGTCATTATTAGACTTAGTATTAACAGGACAGCATCCAAAATGGAGATCCTGAAATAAAAGATGATTTTAAATAAAAACGCTTGTCTGTTTTTAGCCCGGGATGTTCCTGCGCATCTTCAATCTCCACGCAATGCCGCAGAGAGCCCCAAATCAGCCGTCTGACCAATCAGAACAGCTCGCTTTTCACCTCCATGGGGGTACGGCGTATGGGCGAGGACTGCGCAGCCTTCCTGAGGACAGCCCTGAGCTGATGTCCCTGAAGAGGTTCATGTCTGCATATTCACCCCAACACTCGTTTTACTTTGTGTACTCACTATGTCCCGCACTAGATCATTCTCACTATGTATGCTGTGTCTTAAATAGACACAATTGATATTTTTATTCGTTCTGCTTGTTTTGTTAATTGAAAGCAATGCTTCATTAAAAAATACACTGTACACTTACCGTGTTAAAGAAACGGGCTCCGTTTATATAAGTCTATGCATATAAAAAAATGCAAAACATAAAATCTATACATAAAAGTTTATTCATGAAGATATTTGAAAAGTAGCAAAATAAACCGGATGGAAAATGTTTACAAACAAAACCTACAACAAAAAGAAAACCGATTTTAATCTGTTTTTAATCAAATTCAGCTACAGTGACGTACGATTGTTAAAAAACATCCATACATTCACTTCCTGCTTAAATCTTGTAGGAATTTGCTGATCTCATGACCATCTTTTGGAGAATGAAATCCAGAGACAGTACAGTCAAAAATCATTTCCATTGGAAATGACCTCTGTGGCCCCTTAGCTCTCTTCCTGACATTCTCTCTCTCTCCCTCCACATCTCTACCTCCATATTCAGACTGTTGGAGAATCATGTTGATCTGGAGGAGGTTGATGAGGTAAATGACGGGACTCTTCTGGATATTTGGTACACCCCTCCAGAGTCTGTAGGTTGGTGCTAAAGTTTTTGGTTTCTAAATCATATCAGTTTTTTGTGCTCCGCTGGCCCCTCATCTCTGTGTGCTTGTGTGTTTCCTTGTAGTCATGCCCAATAATGAGGAACCAGGTATAGATTAAATTATACATCAAAGATCTTCTCAAAGCCTTTTTTTGTCATGTATAAAAAGAGAAAAATATATTTAATTTAAAACTATTTTATATTTTCTTTTTAGATGGAGAGGCAGATGTGGAAACTTCTCCAACCGGTAATAAAATAAAATCTAAGTATCTTGTCGTCGCTTTAGCGCTTGTGTCAAACTGAGTGAAAACGTTGCTTTAAGACAGTCTGCGAATCTTGAATTATTTATACGTTTTATTAAGCAGACTTTATTAAAGTCATTTACGAGCCGCATTACTTTTTACTGTCACAATACAGAATGTAGGCGATTGTTCCAAAACACAGTTGCCGTGCTTGCGTTCTGTGGAGTGTGTGAAGATCCACAGGGGACGCATCAGGCTGTAATTTTCTGCTTCACCATTGCTCAGTGATCAGTTAGTTACTGAGCAGTGTGGAACATTGTGTTAGTGTTGTGCATACATGCATAC
>JAZGTI010002346.1:0-27709 GCA_036877585.1 Botia kubotai
TAATATTATTTAATATAATGTTAATTTTATATTAAATTAATATTATATTAAATATTAATTTACCCCACACACACTTTCAAAATAAGACGCAGAGCATTTTATTATAAACCAGTGTTTAGTTAGTTATTTAGGCAGTTTTATTTATTTTATTTGTTAATGCAGGTTTATTTTTGACCTACTTTAACTATTTAAACCACCACCCGACGGCAGTAAAGTGTAAATCAGAAACAAGGTCACAACACCGTGTCAAAATAAAAGTTTTATGCGCTTAGCAAGCACATTAAAAAACAATTCTAATATAAGATTTTAATATACGTTTTTTTATAAGATTTTTTATCATTTAAAATATCCATAAATGTAAAAGATACCATTTGATGGGATTACATTAAGTAATTTCTGTTAATAAACATGATCCAAGATTTGTAAAATATTAAAAATATTTACTACATGATTTTGACAGTTTGAGACACATGATTTTGAGGACGATACGAGTTCTTTTGTGAGAAGTGGGCAGAAGGGACAATGACTCCCACAGTGTTGTTCTGAAGACCTGTTAGACTGCAGGCATACAGTTATATATATTAAAAACAACAGCACTTTTCCCTTGAGCATTAAAAACTTATTCTGTACTAACATGACCGATGGTGTTCCAGAAACAAAAGGTCTAAATGTTCAAATGCCAGTATATTTATATAAGATAATATCTTCTGTAGAAGAAAACATATTGGTAAATCCAAGTCAGTTATGCAATTAACCAGCTGAAGTTATGTAGTCTACCAGCTGGGAGCTAGTAGCCCATATTAGTCCAAGGCTCTATCAAGTACATTTTACATTTAGTGGACACTTATCTAAAAACAACTAACAAGGTGACAAAAACAATGAAGCGTTAAATCATCAGGAGGCGATAGCATCAGCTGTACACAGTTACAGTCACCAGATTACAACATTTCAATGCTTTAGAGAGGCGATACCTGTTGGTAGAGAGAAAGGGTTATTATTTGTTTTAGATCAAACTTGTGTCAGGTATTCGTTGAAGAGACCAGCTATCATGTTACATCTTATAATATTATAGCTGGTTTGTTGCTGGTCTGCCAGCTGACCAACCACCTAAACCAGCAAAGACTACTATAAACTGCTACCGTGTTTAAAACAGTTACTAACTTAAACTTGCATTAGCTGTATATTAAAACACCAAAATTTGATCAAAGACAAATATGATCTTATACTTACAGTTCACAGGCAGAGCTGTTAAGTACAGGGTGGGCCATTGTACTTAACAGCTACAATGGCCTACAAAAGCTGGATCCAAGATGGCCGACTTCAAAATGGCCACCATGGTCACCACCCATCTTGAAAAGTTTGCCCCCTCACATATACTAATGTGCCACAAACAGGACGTTAATATCACCAACCACTCCCATTTTATTAAGGTGTATCCATATAAATGGCCCACCCTGTATAACAGATATGACAGACTATGCACTTTCATATTTTGCATGCTTAACTTTTCCAAGCTAGTCACTAACAGTTAGCAATATCCTTTTTTGATTTGTTGCAGGAACTGAATGGCAAACCAGGACTTAATTCCATCTTTCTCAGAAGAATCTTACACACAATGTTCTGGTTGGTCACTACAGTCCTGTGTAACAGCACGTTATTCTGAAAGTGCTGATGAGCGATTCAGCTTCACATCAGAAATATTTCATTGTGTTCTGATGCTTGACGCAGATCTTTACTGTTAGCACACATTCATTGTCTTCTGTTTGAGGTGATGAGATGTAAAATGAATGCAAAATAATTCATGGCTTTAAAAAACACTCTGTGTTTATATCTGACTCTGTGTGTGAGGACAGACTGCGAGGGCTCAGGGTCAGTCAGTATCATTGCTCAGTTCAAACCGTGTGTGCATCACTTGAGGCAGTTTTGGAAGTGTTAGATGAAGTTTGTTTGCATTTTGAAAGGTTTCACAGTGGCCCAGAGGCGTTGACGGATCTTCTCTCAGGGTGTGTCGTCGCTGTGTGGCGTCTTTGTGTGGGGCTGCCTGCCATGATGTACAAACTCTGCTTAATGCTGGGAGACACAGCACACATTGTTTGCCTCAGGGACTGTGCTGTATGTAACTGACTATTGTTCAGGCAGGAAAGAAAAGCATTAATACTGTGGTTGCATACAATACAGAATATCTGTGTCCTTGCAGAAGTAATCAGTGCTCTGCACTAACCAATAAGTAACACATTGTGTTTTGTCCTCAGAAGAGCTATTGTCTTCTTTATTTAACATTTGTAAGGGCAGTCGTCCCCTTTTCCTCACACAAAGTCCAAAGGTTCCATTGAGTGATATCTGTTTACTGTATTAAAAAGGTGCTGCTTAGTTCAATACTGGTACCTCCTCTAACGAAGAGGACCTTCTGTTGTGCTAGCTCCTTTCTAGAGGTTGCTAGCGTTGAGTGTACTCTGATGTACCAGGAGGTGCACACAACACAAACCCTCCAAATGTACATTATAGAAGGGGGATGAAAAGATCTGTGTGAGTGAGAAGAGCTTTCCCTTCACTGTATGAGTACAATAAAGAAAGGAGGAGACAGTGTGTGACAAGAATGGAAAACAATTACAGAATCAGCATTGGGGCTCACCTGCCACAACATTGTGCTAGCAACAAGGTCATAAGTTTGACTCCCAGAGAAGAGACCCTAAACCCTAATACATGCTGATAAAATGTACAACTTAAATGCACTTTAGATTAAAGGACCTTGTTATCTAGTTTCATTTGCATAAATGAAAGTTTAGTTTAACAGACTACTGGTAGAGGCTGGTTCTACTCTGGGACCTGACCCGAGAGGCGCCTTCATTCCAAGCAGTAAGACCTGCTGTGTGTTTCCTTTACTCAGGCATTAAACTGATCACGTTCCCATGGAGATCCTTCAAGCTGTCACTAACCAACTCCTAAATCTCCAGTAGAAGCAAAAGTTTTAGTGTGAGGGTGACACTTCCTTTCAGAGCAGCACAGTTTAAACACTGATTTATGGTCCTCTCTGCTGCTTCCAGAGCAATCCTGTATCTGCAAAAGGGTCGATCTAAAAAACACATGCAAATAAAAAACAATGTTACCCAACAGCATGTGACACACTGCTGACACACTGTGTGTGTTTTTCAGACACACATTTTTCAGGAATTAGGGTTTTGTGGTGTATACATGTCCTTATTTTCCAGGTGAAATCTAGTGGTGACAACTGGACTTAATTAGTCCCTCCTGCGCTGTTTTCAGTTGGTGTCTCTCTGAGATGAAGGCCCAATCAGAAAGTAATCACAGGCCTGAAACTCCGCCCTCCACTGCATTCAATGTCACCGTGTTTTGTTGTGCATACTCTCCTTCTTCTTTCACCCTTTCTTGCTCTGCCTTCACACACAACAGCTACGCACTCTGTAAGGCAGCCTTCAGTCTCATCCTAACATCCCCCCGCTCTCCATCCACAGCCTGCAGGAGCATCTTGACTGGAAACCTTCAAAGAGGACACTGAAGAACCATCATTACTTTCCACAAATCTTGCGAAACCAACAAGAGCTGCTTGATGTTTAGGATGAAGGGATGTCACTGGAAGTCTGCAGCTGAAAGCTCCTGGAGTGGCTGTGAGCAGTGAAAGGACACAGCAACTGTCTTGAGTGGCGGTTTATTTCTACATGTTATTGTCATTCTGAAAGAAAACGATTTCTTTTGTTCTTGACAGAATTGCAACTGGCGGTTTTGAAGAAGCACGACTGGCATCCTAATTGGAGAACTTTCATTTATCTCACCGTAATTCAACACTGAAGCAAACATTTGAAGGATAGTTTGAAGGACAGTTATGGCCAACTCTGGGTTACAGCTCCTTGGCTACTTTCTTGCTTTAGGTGGATGGATTGGTATCATCTCCACCACGGTGCTGCCCCAATGGAAGCAGTCCTCATATGCAGGGGACGCCATCATCATGGCTGTAGGGCTGTACGAGGGTCTCTGGATGTCCTGTGCTTCTCAGAGTACAGGCCAGGTGCAGTGCAAGCTTTTTGACTCCTTGCTTTCCCTGGATGGTGAGTACCAGACTACAAAAGATCAACAAACAACTCAACAATGTTCCTGTAATGCTTGCAGGGTTCACAGGATAATTAATAGTCGGATTTTGGGGAACGGGGCTCATGATATTAATGTTTAATTTCAAACACTTTAAAGCTTCTAGAGTCTGACTGAAATTAAAAACAGCTTAGAAAAATAATTACATCAAGATTCTTTGGCAAGAAGAAATAAAAACAAAATCAGCTCTGTGAGCTGCCCTGAGCTCTGTGAGCTGCCGTGAGCTCTGTGAGCTGCCCTGAGCTCTGTGAGCTGCCGTGAGCTCTGTGAGCTGCCGTGAGCTCTGTGAGCTGCTCTGAGCTGCTGTGAGCTCTGTGAGCTGCTGTGAGCTGCCGTGAGCTCTGTGAGCTGCTCTGAGCTGCCGTGAGCTCTGTGAGCTGCTCTGAGCTGCCGTGAGCTCTGTGTACATATGGATTTAATCAGCTGGCTTAATCTATCAAATTACAATATGAGAGTTTTGACATATTGTAACAAAAGTGTTGTGTGACAGTAACCTGTGGAGCTTTTACAGTCAGAGCTTTTTTTTTACTTCATCAACATTAAGCACCACCGTCACTGTCATCTTCTGTCTAATCACAGGCAGCCATTTCTGCTGTATTTCTACTGCTGCTTACTGAAATAAACCAGTAAAAGACAATTTTCTTAAAATTATGAATGGTGACCGATGATTGTATGTTTAGTTTAATTGAAATTTTTTCTTCACATCTGTTGGTGATTTGTGGTAAAAAATCACAACACTGCAAGCCAAAACAAAAATATGCTTAAAAAGCAATGGGAAGTTTTCATAAAAGCAGTGCCGAAAATGTAATACAGATGTGTAGTTAAGAGTTTTCTGCACCATCTATAATAAGTGTATTGTGTTGAGAATAGAAGGCCAGTGTTCAGACAAACACCAGAGAAATGTTCAGAATGCACATCATCACGAAACACACAGCGAGATGAAGGAAACATCATCAGCTCATACCTGCAATGGCTGAAATGAACTTACTGTATATGTACAGAAAGATCTCAGTACAAACCAAACCAGTTTTACATGCCACAGGATTCAATATTTGATCACATATTTTAATCTATACACAAAATCATTTACTGTGGCTTTAAAACTCACAGGCCAGACTGAACTGAAGACGCTACACTGTGACATCACAAAGGTTTTTAACAAAGCGTCTAACTAACCCAATGACACTTTGGTGTACACACATTTACTCCCATGTGTCTCATGAGTTACTGAAGTGACTCATGAAGAACAGCTGGGTGCTACAGAAGCTGCCCCCTCTACTATAAGATCTATTACAGATTCATGCAGAGAATACACTTCCAAAGATCTCTGGCAACCGCTGCCCCCCTCACACTTAATGACTGTGAGCTTTTCTGGAATATCATGTCGATTTCTTACAGTAATCTGTTTCGTATCGTGTTCAGGGCTCTTACACAAAGGCAGCTGTTAGAGAACTGCACTGCACATGGTGGAATCTGTAACCTTCAGCCTACAAAGGGTGACAGCACCATCTTCTATTCCACCCCTCAGTCTTAGGTCATCTGCTGGGATAGTGACTGCAATGTTTCAGCTCCTGTATGTACAGACAGCATCCCACAAGCCTGCATTGTTTGCTACTGTTGCAATGGTTCTGCTCTCTTTTGTTGAATAACTGGCCTGTATTGGTAAAAATGCATTTACATTTACACATTTGGCAGACGCTTTTATCCAAAGCCACTTACAGTGCTTTCAAGTTACACATTTTATCATTTTGTGTTCCCCGAGAATCCCTAACCCAAATCCCCAAATGCCTAAACCCACAACCTACATTCACAAATGCCTAAACCCACAACCTACATTCACAAAACACAAACCAATTAAGACAAAAAAAAGTCCTGATAAAATTTAACATATTTTAACATATGCTAAAAATGTATAATAAAACAACTGTGTACACACAGTAAATCCACTAAAAATATCGCTCCTCAAATGCGTCTTTAAATTGCCCATAACCTGTGCAGATAAATCTGAAATAGAAAATACAAACATTTTAAACATTTAAAAACATTTTTTTATTGTTTAAAATGGAATAATAATGTAAAATATTAATGGATGATAATAGAAAATATTAACAGACAAATATTAACAAAAAGAATTCTTTAAAAAAAATCACTGAGGGTGTAAAAAATGATGATGATGATGTCAAAAATAACATACATGAGGAATGAACGCATGGAGAGATGTTCTGAATGACGTGCAAAACATCCCACAAGTGCACAAACAATACACAATGTCTGAGCCTCACATGCAGCTTCACTTGAACACTGGTCCTCCAGCACTCTGTGCCAGGCACTGCCAACTCTGCCTCTGGGCAAAGAACTGTGACAGGACCCTGAGTCTAACTGCCATCATTCAGTCATGACCTGGGGACCACTCTGGAAAAACATGAAGTCAAACAAGAATAAAAGACACGAAAATAACACCTCTCATACAAAGTCATAAAACCCTTCAAGGACGACCTTTTCACACATATCAAACATCAAACGTCTTCAGAAAATCTTGTCTTCTTTGATATGCTCTTAAACTTATTTTATGGCTTTGATACATGTTTGATGCAACAGATTCAAAGCTGTGGTTGAACCACTGTGGATTGTACTGAAGGCTTTGAGAAGTAGCAGAACAAAGTTCGGGGTACAAAGGTTATTCCGTAATTCCCCCCAAAAAAAATGGCTGAGCTGAACCTTCTGAGGAGGTGGGCATGAGTGTATGAACGGTTCAGAAAGTTGATGGGTGTCATTATGTCTCTGTTGTGTGTCTCTGAACGCAAGCTACTATGCTTCTGTTAGCTAGTTCTGTTCTGGAACTAGCACGTTACAGCTAGCGTGTCACACAAAAGCAGAGACAGTGACACTGAAATCTCTTCTTCACAGTAACCCGTAGGAAAATATCACTCATACATCACTATGAACTGAACTGTTGGTTATCAGTGGAATTGTGATGTAGCAGAGCAATGCAGAGGGGTGAAAAAGTTTTACTAAAGGTTTGAGGATGTAGCACATCAAAACAAGTGCAGGTGAATAAACAAATAACTAAACCGTAAACTCAGCACTGTCATTTGTGTTGTTCTCAGTTCATATTCAGACATGTCGAGCGCTGATGGTGATCTCTGTGCTAATGGGATTCATCGCTATCATTGTAAGTGTGGTAGGAATGAAATGCACAAAGGTGGGCGACAATAACCCAGCCACCAAGAGCCAGATCGCCATCTCTGGTGGAACCCTCTTCATGCTCTCAGGTGAGACTCCAAACACTCCAAACCAGAAGCAGAAATGATCTTACCAGTCACCATTCAACTTTAGCCTGTAGAGAAGAAAACATAGAACTCATCAGCCATCCAATTTATCTACATTACTGTCACCCAGTTAAAAATAATGTCAATCTAGATCAAACCTGCCTGATGTCAGTTAGTTTTGGTAAATGAGATTCACATCAACATCTGAATCATTTCCGACACTTTTAAACATACAGCTATAAACAGGAAGTGGTTATTTCAGTTATATTTTCAGTAACAGTGTTGATCTTGTGGTCTGTATGACCTCCAGGTGTGTGCACACTGGTGTCTGTGTCCTGGTACGCCACACGGGTATCCCACCATTTCTTCGACCCGAACACACCAATCAATGCCAGGTAAGACATGTAAAAAATGACTCTTAAACTGTGACAGAAACGACAAACATTTCATCAGAAATAAGACACCAACATCACCCTTCTTTATTTTCTTAAAGCCAATCAGATGTCACTGGTGAACAACAGGCTAGTGGCCCGCTGCTAAATGTAACAAAATAACTGCAAAAATAATGAATCGATAATTCAATCAATCAATATCATACAATATGATGAGAGTCTCTTCCTTAACATCAGTGTGATATTTGGGTGAATTGAATTACATGTCAGGGTCATATTTAACCTCAAAAACAAGTAAGAAATCACATAATAAATTCATCATTGTCTCCTGAAATAGTGAAATGCAGGTGTGACCTTTCTTCTTTCAGGTATGAGTTTGGCCCCGCCCTCTTTGTAGGGTGGGCGGCGGCCATCTTGATGATACTGGGTGGGTCGTTTCTCTGCTGCTCCTGTGTTAAAGAGGACAGAACAGGACAGTTTTACAGGCAATCTCAACCCTCCACAGCCAGAGAGTACGTGTAAAGCAAACATTAACAGCACAGCAGGCCTGGAGATAGAGACAGAGAGCTCATCCCACCATGAGCACACTTCAGCTGATGCCATTATCCACAGCAAACCAAACACTAACTAGTCAACAGTTACATGGACAAGAACATTTTCTATGCCTACAGAAAAAGAAGTTTTTCACATTTTGGGATTTTACAAGCTTGTGTTTCGCTCTTCTTTTAACTTACTTTACTTTTTAGGTAAATAAAGACAAAAGCGGACAAAATAGAACCAGCTAATGTAGCACACAGTGGATATGTTTAAAATAGCATACTACCACACTACTATAACTATTGTTTTTGCTGTATATAGTATATATATTTCGTACAGTGTCGTTTTCTGTATGCAGGGAATACCTGCATGGCCTCATTTGCTAAAAATGTGCCGTACACACGCGGCATGGAATACTGTATCCCTCAATGCTACTGGAGGCAATATAATCCATCCCCCCCCCCAAAAAAAAGTTTTTATTTCCAGAATAAAAGCCACACACTGATATAAACACGATCAGGTCATGTGACATGTACCACACAACTCTTTGAAATGTTTATACTATTTAAAAAGTACACTGCACAGTATTCAGCAAGTTGTATGCTAGTACTTGAGAAATCAGGGCTTGACCTGATTGGCTGCACTGTTGCATGCTGGGAGCTCTGTGTGTTCCTGACAGCTGTGGTTGTATTAACACCACACTGAGATCACGACTTACAACCCTTCACCATCCCCTAGAACAGAAGAAATTCCTGTAGAACCACAGAGAACCTTTTTTAAAACCCCAGAGAACCTTTTTTAAAACCCCAGAGAACTTTTTTTAAAACCCCAGACTGTAAAAATGTCATCTAAACGCTTTTGAAGGAATGTCCACCACTGGTTTTAGACTAAATCACGGGATGTATTTTGCATCTTACAACACCAGCAACACAGCAACAGCAACAGCAACCAGCACAACATGGTGGACACTGACAGATTTGTCTCCCATCTCCAAATTGTGTCACAGTCAGGTCAATGAGATGTTTTTGTTCATGGTAATAAAAGATTTTAACACTCTATAACTAACAAATGCTTCTTGTGCACAGACACCTCTCATGCATGACAACATGACATGTGACTCAAGACTCATCTTTTTAACATTTCCCTTCAAATACATCTGATACTACTTGAATTATGTACTATTAAAATAAGCCTATGCACTTTTCTACCTCTGTTTTACTAACTTTCCATGTCATTTAACAAGCATAAACATCTGTGTTATGCCAGATGACAAATTAAGCCCAGATGAAGCATCAAATTAAGCAGTGATGAAGTTCCTCTAATGTTCTTCTCTGACTGTCGTCTTCTCTCTCTAATTCAGGGATGAGTTGTTGAGTGAAACTAGTTTCCCTGACTGACCAACCCTCCCTGCCTTTATTCGAGGACTGTTCAAGCGCTGCTCTCTGTGTCTATGTCCTTCACTGCCACCTAGAATCCAAATCTGGACACTTGTCTCTATGACTGGACAAATGTTGCTTTGTGCACCCTACATTCTTAAAATCTCTGTCTGTTTTTCAAAGTGTCTGAAAACGTGCCACTCAATATCTGCTGTGTGTTTGACCTGAGGACCCTGCCCATGTCTGTGAGCTCGTAAACAAGCTGCAGTAAGTGAACATTTACTGCACAGAACCCACGCTGTTGTTAGAAACACTGAATGTACATCTCGAACCCGACTTTCAGTTCCCGTCTAACTCACACATTTAGTTTTTTAGTTGCAGAGCAAATGTTACAAGCTGTCAGAGCTGTTAGATTTTGGCAACAGACAAGACACTCTCATTTGAAAAAAGGCAAAAACTCCAGTAAAAAAAGATTCAAAAGTGATTATGGACAGCAGCTGTGATGTTTCTCTGTAATAAAAACAATGTTAGGAGATTCATTAATGCATTTCAACAGCAGGACTAGTGGTCCAGTGAGCCATAGCAGCGCTGTCAAATAATGTTGTCAAAATGTTGTTTTTTATTTTGTTGGAGTTTGTTATACTTGCAGAGAAACACTATCACTCATCTGTAAAGCACTGATTCAAGGTACATTATAATTATTATGCAAATCTTCCACATTTGCAGTGTAATATACTTTGAGCTATAGCTGTGGTTTCACTCACAAATGTCTTTTAGTCTGTTAGTCATCATAAAGCATGTTTTACCATGTTTACTATGTTTACATCATAAAGCATATTTTACCTTGATGGCTGTGAGAGGAATCTTTTGGCTGTGGTCAAATCAAACGATCATGATCTTTTCTTTCCTCTTTCCATATGTGTGTTCATAACATGTAGAAATTGTGACGGGTCGACTCGGTTTTCCTTTGAGGACAAACATCAAATTCAACTAGCAGAAAGACCCACACACAGATACTTTTAGTGCACTGATGACTTGTATATGACATTTAAAGGTGTTTAAAGGGGTCACAGAGATAATGGCCAGTCAGCAGAAAGGTTTTAGAAATGTTTTAGTTATGTTCCGTAAGTTCCTAAAATTAAAGTCTCATCTCATGATGCGTCAACCTTTTTACCTGTTTTAAAATAAACGCTACAAAAGACACATTTCCCGAGTGTTGACTGGAGTGTGTGTTTACATGTGTTCTGTGTTAGTTGCTCTTTCAGGAAATCATGCCCAAAACTAATGAAAACATTAGTTCACAAAAATAGTAGAAACAAATTAATTCATATAATTATAACAATCTAAGTGGAAAAAGACAAATTAAGCTCACTGCCAAATCTCTGTCATTCTGGTCATTAAATACTGTTTTCTAAATGTAATAATACAAACTCACCATTGGCAGTGTTGGAGGCCTGGACCGGCGGTTAGCACATGCTCTGACATGACAAGCCAAGGTGCTTCTACAGATGATGTGTTTAAATCCAGGTCTTACCTCTGCCCATTATTCTACTGAAAAGAATATATGAATTCAAATTCAAGCACCCAGTCTCACTGGCTGGATGTCACAAATAAACTATTCCATGTGAAATGAGACTTGCCTCTGTCTGGGTATGTAAACATGATTCAGATCTCTCCTTTACACCTGGATAAGTCCTTCCTCATGGATACTTGCCTGACCGAGCCTTTGGACCCTTGATGTTCGGATGGATGTGCCGTGGATTTAACGTCAGTTTGTTTGTTTTGCCGGGAGATGGATTTGCTTTATAGGGCTGAATTTAAAGTTTTAAACAACACGTCACAGCAGTGTCATACTGCCCTCTTGTGTGCCATTGTTGCCCCTGCACAGAGTTCTACACTAACTCTACTTGGGCTGTAATAAAATGGACAGGTTACTAATATTTTCATTAACTGAGGACCTCATAAGAATTTTTATTTTGGTGGTAAATTTATTTTAAGTTTAGAAACATTGCAAACGACACCTTTACCTGCTACAGGCAAGTAAGTGAATAGAGAAAAACTCTGAATTCCGCACGAATTCACATGTTTGACAAACAAAATGCAGAATTTTAATTTGTAATTAATTGAAATTTGAATTAAAGGAATAAAATGTATAAATTGTGTAAGTGTTCTGTAGTTCACTAATACATTTTAATTTTCATCATTGAATACAGTACAGGAAATATACAGTCAAAATTAATAATGTAATTGTTTTATGTTGTTTATGTTGTGCAAGTCCTGCTTCTTGCATTCTGTATGTAAATTTAAGATGTGATTTTTATGTGCTCTCCAGACAGAATAGTAAGTGGTTGCTGTGGCAACAGATGGCATGCTTTCAAATAAACAAAAGCCCTGTGATATTACTGACCCCTGATACTAGCAGATCGCCTCTTTAGAAAGAGATTACAGAGAGAGATTACAGAAGGTTGAGGAGAAGCAAACACGAATGAATGGCCAAATAAATAAAAAAAGGATGAGAACCTTACCTGGTTGCCATGGAGATGTACCATCTCCTCACTTATCTGCTGAGCAGAAAGGATTCGGGGTCTGCGACCAAAGGCTGAAGTAAAAAAAGAGACGAAAATACATTTTCCACAGACGAATAAAGCAAACCACGCACACAGTCACGGCATATGACCTTCGCGTAAAAATAAAACATCGAAATGACAGAAGTCTCAAACGCTTGATTGGCTCTTTAATACAAAGCAGCTTCTATCTTATTCTAAGGATTAACTATGAAATACCCACATTGCATATAGCTTATTGTCTATCAAAATAATGATGGTAATTATTGTTAATAATTTTACAACATAAATGTGCAACATTAAATATACATACTGTATGAATAACTTTACAACTTAACTTTAACAAATATTATAAAATAATGTTGTCAAATTGTCGTTGTGTTTTCAAAAATATTATTTCAATACCAAGTTTTGTCACATTGCAGCGTAAGTAACCAATATATAAATATTGGTAAAACCAATATTTTTACCGTTCTCAGACCTCTGTTCTTGTGCTCTCATTATTATAAACTGTATGTCTGTTTATACAAACTCATTTTCAATAGAAAGAACAATTTAAAGTTATTTGTGCTAAAACGGGAACATTGTTACATGTCGTTTGGGCCTCTTTTTGTTTCTGAGCCATGCTGTTCAACCTATCTCGAAGAGGGTAAGTGGTTCGGACGCACTAGTTTGATGTACAACCGTAATGACCAATCCCGAACCAATCCATCTTTCAAACCGACCAATAGCGCTCCTCTCCGGGCAATTTCCTTTTCTAGGACAGCGAAGCGGGGCGGAGTTTAGGCACAAATGCCCGCCCAGTGCCCAAGTTTGGTTGCGCGAGGGCTGCAGTTTCAGTTTGTTTAATTCACCATTTTGAGTAGCTGAAGGTAAAATTTAAACTAAATGTCTTCGTAGATCAGGGATTTTTCCGCATCGTTTAACTTTCTCCACAGGGAAAGGGCGTTGGGTTGGCGACGTCACCTTTAGGCCTCCTTGGCTTTTTAAAGACCACATTTTGTTTGCATTTCCCTGCTTTCCTTTTGCTCTTTTACAATTTCAACCTCTACAGTATTCCTGCAAAATGGCAAGACCAATGAGGTACGTGGGTTTACATTCCCCCTGCTAGATGGCTGCGTTGCGTGCACACTGGCTTTCCAGGATTCACGCATGTTCAAGGCATGCTTAGATTTGAGCAAATGAGCTTTAAAACATTTTTATTTGCTCATTCATTCGTGCATGCATTTTACTTGCTGTTGTACTTTCAAGTGGCGATGGGCTGTGTCGATGCCCTTCGATTCTTATGCGTGTATTTTGCATGTGCATTCACTACACAAACTAGCTGATCTGCCTCGTGCATCACCTACATATGTAACACGTTGTATTTATGGGGAGAATACCTCAAGGCTTCATGTTTCCTTGTTAAGACCGTGAGAATATGGCTTCCCATTCATCCTCGCCAAATGCTTTAGGCGGGGGTCATAAAACCCCACACTGGCGGTGTTCATCGGTCCATTCAAATGATTTTGCACCCTGTAATGTCTCCAAACGCAAATTCCATAACACATCTGCTGATGATGCAGAAATCATATATTGCGTAATAATCAACGGCAGCGTGTGGATATTTTTTGGGGGGTGGAAACGAGTTTTGAAGTCTTTAAGAGCGCTAAATTAACGCGACGCGCGTGATGTCGGAGGGGCGGGGCAGGGCAATAGAGACCGACCACACCTCCAGTTTTTAGTTCATAACAAATGCTGATGTACATCAAATTGAATGAATACAGCGGCGCAAATTGTTACGAATAATGACGATAGGTGATCATTATGGCACAATATTTGGGGTGGAAACAAGCTCTGAGGTCTTTTCTTGATGGGGTAAATTAACGTGACGTCGGAGGGGGTCTTGCACGACATGTCAGTGGTTACTGACAATAACAGACCAGTATGTGTATTTGTATGGCTACAGAAATGTCTGTGGTGTACAGTGTATTAACATCTGACGCGCTGCCCTTATGAACGTTCACCATGGTAACCATTGTTTCATTGTACAACAGTACAGTGACGATAACTTGGTATTAGCCACTTGTCATTATACAGAAATTAAAATGGCGGAAAGTAGTTCTTACAGTAGTAATGACTCTTGTTATCATGGTAAATATGGGGGCATTACACAGAGATGTTTGTAATAGATTTGATTAGAAATAAAAGTAATTCTACCTAATTAAAATATCAGAGTTTTTTTTACACTGTTTGAAAATCCATATTGCAGTCTTATGAGTTCAGTAATAATGTGATAACTATGGTATTTGAACGGGGTAATGTGTAGGAACTGTAATGTAGAGAGAATGAGTAATTGATTGGACAATGTCCAAAAAAGATTTTGGGTTACTGTACAGTGCACAACAACTAAAACAGCTCTTCACTTTCATTATGGAAATAAGAGAAGAGTGTGTGTACACAGAACTGCTTTGAGTTAAAGGATGTAATACATCTAGTAGTGAATCCAGAAATGAGACCCTCTGCATACACACTTTCATAATGACAACAGTTTAACATTTAACATTGTTTTTCTCAGGAATCTGTATGGACAATCATACATGATATGTAGTTGATTTGCAGTTGTGTGATGTCCTCAGACAGATCTGTATTTCTGTATTCTTCAGGCATCTCAGCCATGTTTCATCAGAGAGGTTCAACAGAACAGGGCTGCAGTATTCATGAAACCTTCATTGAAATTCTAATTGCAGAACTGTTACAAAGAACATTAATTCAAGTAAACACAATGAAGCGAGGCATGTGACTGCCCTCTGATGCATCTTATGTGCTTAAAACAGTATTTTGTCTCTCTTACAGGAATAGAAAGGTGGTGAATTACTCTCAGTTTAATGAATCTGATGATGCAGGTAATAAACAGTTTGTATAATTCATGTACAGAGTTAAACATTTTAAGAATATTTCACTGTCATTTTAGGTTAGCCCAGTGACCCTTCACAGATTGGTGTTTGGTTAATCTGTGTATTTAATGGTTTGATTCATCTGGTTTCTGCCTTTAGATGAAGAATATGTAAAAGATTCTGATTCAGTAAAGAAGATCAAACACAAGAAGACCAAGAACACCCAGGAGGACAGGCAAGGATCTTCTTCCAGTCCCAATAGAACACAACTGAAGTTTGTTGTCTTGAGATTAAATGTGTTCATTTTAAGGATATCTACAAACTAATAAGAGTTTATAAACTCGTCAGTACATAACAAAACTTACAGTCTCACTTCCACCAGTACAGCTGAGATGTCCCGCCCCAACTCATTTTAGTGAATATTACATCAGTGCTTTAAAGAAAACATTTCACAGCACTTTAGTGTTTTTTTGATGATGGAAAACGATTTGTTTTGGTGCCATAAAATAAGAAATATAGTATCAAATCCTATACTGTAATTATATCCAAAAAGTCTCAGTGATGTATTACAGTAATAGTTTTACAGTATTAATGATTGGGGGCTTTTTCATTCTTCTGAAAATAATGTCATAATGGAAAGTTCCTCTGAATTGGCTTCACTTGTGTGATGCAAAATATAATTCTTTGTTCTTTAATTTTTGGAGAAATGTGAGCATGTTCTTTTGGTTTTGTAAGCCCCATCTGTGCGTCTCTGAACCCTCACAGATCATGACCTGTTTCCTAGACTCGTGTCTCTGACCCATATAATCCGTTTAGTTTAAGCTGCCTATACGGATGTTTTTCATCAGATCATTCTGACATTTCTTCCTGATAACTGACTGTTGAGCTGTTCTGTTTTTCTACAGTGACAATTCAGACGACAAACTCTCCAAATCCAAAAATGATTCAGCAGGTAAGCGAAGTGTTTCCTCTTGATCTGATGAAAACAGATTCCTGAGCAGTGTGTCATCTGTAACGCTGTGTTCACTAGATGACCTTGGTAGCGATGAAGACAACGACTTTGGAGAGGAAGATGAGGATGAAGATGGAGGGAGTGACTATGATAATAAAAAGGACAAAAAGGGAAAGAAAGGAAAGCTTGAGAAGACAGTCAAGAAGTCTCTGAAGAGGAAACGAGGAGCAGGTAAGAAAACCTTGAGCTTAAGTCTGACTCACATTAAAGCTAATTCTCAGTAATAAGCAGTGCTACAGCAGTGGTTGATCATGTTGTTTCTGATGCTTCTGTGCTGTGATTGGTCAGCAGATGATAGTGATGATGACCGAGACGTGAGCAGGAAGCCGAGACAGGTGAGACAGGCTGCGTCGAAGGCCGCATCCAAACAGAGAGAGATCCTGCTGGGAGATGGAGGCAGTGAGGATGAGGAGAAAGATGATGAAGAACAGGCGTTCATGGACCGTGAGTTTGCTGTTTTCTCTGTAAATGAGTTGCTTTCACTTTGACTAAGGCAAGCATCAGTGTCACTTCTGGCCATACTTCAGGGTCTGTTCATACCCACACAGCAGTGCTCTGAGCCGCAGGCACACAGCCACGTTTCAGTCTAGCTCATCTTTATGATGTTTTGTGTTGCAGAAGAGTCAGGCAGCGATGAAGACTTCATGGTGGATGATGATGATGACAGCGACTATGGCCACTCCAGAAAGAAGGGCAAAAAAGTGGTTCAGAGGGGAGCGAGGAGAGTGGAGAAGAAGGAGAAGAAATCTCCTAAACCCCGACTCAAGGCCACAGGTATCCACTGCCCCTCCTAAGAGCAAACATCTCACCTGCAAGATAACACAGTTCAGTCTTTGTGTGTTTCCTCCAGTGATTGTCTCACAAAATGCTTCCAGCACAAACCACAACACACTCCATTTAATGGTCAAGTTCTCCTAAGAGTGACAGTTCAGTCTTCATGTTCTTGTGAAGAAGGGTTTTATTATAAAAGATAAAAATAGTTGTTGAATACGAACATAATGCCGTCGTAGTCCACACACCTTGTCAATTACGTCAATTATTAACTGCTATTATTACTTCTCTGTGACAGTGTGATGTGTGTGCATGAAAATAATGATGGAAATGTACGTTTTGGTTGAACAATTGTTTGAATTTACTTGTTTGACTCATTAATCGGGTAAAATGTGACCTCATGCTGCACTGAAGCCTAATGAAAAGTACTAGTTTTCTGGAATACTGGATCTAAACACCTCAAAACGAATGAGTCTTGTGAACCCTCTGACATGTTTGTTTGTCTCTCAGTGAACCTCAGTGCCATGAAAGGCAGGGGTAAGGGTCGCCCCAGTGCAGCTAAAGCGCTGGAGAAATCATCACCCAAAGATGATGAGGAACCAGAGAGCCCTCCTGAAGATGAAGAGGATGACGAGGTGGAGAAGAAAGAGTCTTCTCCCTCCCAGAAGAAAAAGGACGATGCTCCTGATGATGAGGAAGATGAGGAAGAGGACGGCTCCGAGGATGAAGCTCCATCAGGAGATGATTAGTCATGTTATCAACGACTTCTCATTTTCTCTTTTTCTTTACACACTTTTTTCTGGTTGGTTTGTTTTTGTTTTGCCCCCCTCATTGAGCCAGATGTTTTTGCCTGGCTCAATGGTTTGAACAGTTTCTATTTTCCTTTATTAGCCTTTAATTTCCATATCACAAAGGACATTTTCCTGGAACCTGTGAGCTTATATATATATATTCTTGAGTACAATGTGTCTAAGTCTGTTTATTTATGGGTGTATAATCTCAAGGAAAACCCCTTTTCTCAACCAGTAGGGTTGGCGCTCGCCCAGGATAACATAACTGTTCTTCAACAGAGTTGCTGGTTTTGCGCTAAAGGTCATGTATTTGTTTTCATAGCATGTAAAACGCTTGACTTCCACTCTGCAGTGCTGCGAGCAGTCAGTGGGCCTCATTACTGAAACAGAAGTAGAACATGTCTTTGCTTTTATCAGTTGCAAATCAATTGGGCCTCATTAACGCAACAAAAGCAGAATGAATGTTTGAGGATTACTCATAAAATCATTCTTAATGTTAATTGTCACAGTCTTTTGGAATTCACTGTGACGGTTTATGCAAAAGTGGGCATCACAAGAAGAAAAAATTTACCCATTTATTAAATTACTGCAACAATTTACCCAAGAATGTTTTTATGAATAACTTATACAAGTGTTGTTGTGTTTCGTGAAGGAGCTCCTTTATCATCTAAATTGTTGCATTCAGTTTAATGGGTGACTGTCATAAGAATTAATTTTTTAATAGAATTTAGTGGTTTTCCAAACAGTTTACACAACCTGTGGTTTGAGTAATTTTGAGTAATTTGAAGTGGTTAAATTCATTTATTCATAAAACAAGAGTTTACATAAAGAATGACTTTTGTTTTAATGAGCCTCAGAAAGGTTCTGTGGGGTGACATCTCTGCAGGGTTTTCTGTCATTCCTGCAGCTTCTTTACCTGTGGATCAGTGATGGAGAAATATTGATGTTTTCAGAGGCTGAACTGAGATGCTCATGTTTGAGAATTTCTTTCGCTATGATACCTTGTGACTTCAGCCAGGGTTCACTATTACATTTTGTTTTGTTGTACTTTTAACATAAACACTTGATTTGTGTAGTTTGAACTGTAATATTATGCGGTTGCTGTTTTAAAAGAGTCTTCTCAGTTTAAAGCTATCTGGGCTCTAGTGAGTATTTTTTGGTTTAAAAAAAATCAAGGCAGGAATGAAAATGAATTTCTTTAGTAATGGACAGCATGCGACAGCTGCATGGTGCTGCAGAGCACAACTTGTACTAACCTGGAGTATGTCATTTATGAATAGTGTTGATTTGCTCTGGTCACTGTAATAATGTTTCTTCATCCATCAGATCATGTGGTGTGAGGGCTGCAGGATAAACCCTTTCATGCGGTCTGAGCGTGCTGAGATCAGCCCGTGACACAGTTCATTGTACAGGAAATGTGACTCTGAGGTCTCACTGTCGCTGCAGTACATGAGATTGTATTGCTATTGTATGTACTGTTCTTCTCTGTACTCTGAATCAGATGAACACATGACAGAGAGGCACGTTTGCACCGTGCTGGAGAGAAATTCTACTGTTGCTACTTCATGTGTGTTTGCTAGTAAGACTAGAAGAAGAAGTTTTCTGTTGCTGCTTGTTTTTAATTCCAGGTGATATGATGTGTCGCATTTCAATGGTCTTTCTGTCCACAGAACATACATTCTGCTGTTGTTCGATCATTTATGCCAGGCATCTCTGAATATTTTAACCTAGCTGTCCAAACATTTCTGAAAGTTTTTGTGTGCTTTTTGAATTCTTTTGTCCGTTTCATTTTCCTCTGCAGATTGTTTTGTAATGTTTGTTTTTTTAAGAAAAGAAATAAAATGTATCTTCATTTTAATGACAAAGCATCACTGTAAGTGTTTTACTAAGATCCACACTTATAACTCCTCTTGTTCTGTGTTACTGTACTTTTACAAATCTTACACTCTGACATTGTTGTTAGTGTTCTTTCCAAGTTGACAATTTAGTCATAATTTGTTGACATTTTGATTCATTATAACAATAACAAACATTAAGAAACATCTTGGACTTGCTGTTTTAGCATTTGTTACTGCTTGTTTTGTCTTTTAAATCATTTTAAGACTTACTGGTCTGTAGCATCTGTAGGACTGTGATGGTTAACAGTTAATAGAATTTTATATGTTGGTCAATTAGACTTTTTATCTGAATTAAGTGTGATTCAATTTTATTGACATTGGACATTGCCATGCCGAGTTGAGGTGTCCAGGAAGATTACAAACTCAGCAACTTGCTGTTCTACACAGTCAAGGAGGGATTGTATGATAGGGTGCCCAGTGAAAATCTATTTCTTTATCTATTACTATTTTGGACACACATTAAAGCCTTAGAGAGAGTAAATAGAGATGTTTAATGGCTACAGGTGACACCATATTTAAACCCAGAACTAAATTGGCATAGAATATTAAATGCAGATATTTTTTGGCCCCACATTTAAAATATCTGGATTTTCAGACTGTATTTGTATTTATTTAAAAAAAGGTATTATGGTATAAAAGTTATAAAGCATTGTTCACATCTGTCTGATTATGTAACATGATCGTGTTAAAGTTAATCGCAGTTGTGTTAATCTCTGTATCTCTTTAGGTGTACCTGTGGCCGGTCTTGTCCTGGAGCAGATGTTGTTGTAGGTAGGCGCTAGGAAACTGTATCTGATAAGTGTGATGCTGCTGGATACACACCTGAACACTCAGCTCTTCCACATACACCTGACTAATCCTTCAGTAATCCATACTTAATGTAAAACAAATATTTCCTTATACGCTGTTCATTCTGTTTCTAGCATGAAAACTATTCCAGCCTGTAATTGTAGCTTTGTAGATGAGACTCATTTGTAAATCACTTTGAATAAAATAATGTAAATGTAAACATAACTTGACACTGTAGCTAAACACAGCATGATGCTTTAAAATGGCAACTAATACATTCTGTCTCTAGCATTGTTGTTGCCGTAGCCACACACAGTAGCTGCATATTAAAGATTAGTTATGTTGACATTTACTGTGATTTTGTCATGTCACACACACACCTCAGTTATTTGTAATATTTAAAAACACTATTGAGGATTTGACACGTGCTGTTGTATTTAAGGTATGCTGTTTATCATCTCAGCTACTGCCATCTTGTGGTTATGTAATGTTGTTTCATGTATGTGTTTTGTATTTCCTAAACAGTCAGATTTACACCCACGTGTTCATTCATGAGCACAATATTTCATTCATTCTCCCAGTTCTCTTCATTTTTCATTTATGTTTATTTCCTCAAGTCTTTTCTTTTGCAAATCTCCAGCAGTACAAATTTATTGTTGCAGTGTTTCGAACAGCCACGTGCTATTATGGCCATTTTATTCATTATTCCGCCTGTGAATAAATGCAGGAAAACACGTTTTTTAAGCGTGATGTCTCTGTATTTTCCTGACAAATAAAAATACATATTTCAGATATTAAATCAGAGAAACAATATGTTTTTCCTGTTTGCATAAATAATTCATTATCTTTACTCCAGCAAATCACGTATCTCGTTTTGGGGCGAGCCCCCGTCAGAGCAACCAATCAGAGGCGAGGAACCGGATCCGTGCCCTCCAGTGCATAGCGATGCGTGTCATGTGACAGGCCTCTGAGAAAAATGCCAACATGGAACCGTGGCAAGGACGATGTTCTTCCCAACAATAATATCAAAAGAGACATCTGGACTTATCCTGTGTCGTACATCCACAATCCGGACGTTACAATCCGCATTTACTCGAGGTAATCAGACGCGCATGTATCAAAGTTAAAGCAGATCGATAAAGGTCGATTTTCCAGACAGGTGTGGTTTTGATCTAAATGAGCCCACATTGGCGAACTTGACACGTGTTTTGGGGGGGTGTTGTGCTCATGCTGTCGATAAGCTGCAGTTTTTGCGACTGTGTGTTGACAACATGTTTTCAGGCCTGTTTTCTTGCCCTGCTGACGCACTTTTCTTAAACACGTCTTGTTGCTCGTGCACATGTAGTGCAGTGCAGAAATTGTGTATTATATGTCATTTCTTTGAGATTGCACTCTTTTTTAACATCCGAAAAGTGTTTATGTTTTGTGTTGTGATGATGTTGTTTGAAAGAGCCCCTCCTCTTTCTACCCCATGAACCGGAGGGCTTTAATCTCTTGAGCGCATGGCAATACTGAGCATTGTTATTGTGCATGAACGTGTGTGTGTATATATATAAATATATGTATTATATTTATCATTTAGAACCAAACAAACATTATTTTTCTGAAACGTGAAAGTGCCACTGGGTTTAACATTTTGTGTTTTATAAGTTTTAGAATCTGACATATTCTGTTAAGAACATGTCTGTGCAATATTTCACCCCAAAATGAAAAGAAAAATAGCACATTATTTTTTGCATAAACCTCAATAAACATTTTAGGGATATTTTGCATTGGGATAATATTTTCAGTTGAATTGTGACAGTTAATGTAATGTACCCGTGCGAGTTTTTATCAAAATCTTAAACTTTTTGTTAGTAATTTTTATTCTTTCTTTTTTTTACTGTATTACAAAATGTGTTTTTGCCACACAGTCACCTCAGTTTCCCATAATTACTGTTGTTCTGTCGCAGTGTTTACAGACTGTGGTGCGATACCTTCACCCGTCCTCTGATCTCCACACCAACAAATGGTCTCCATAAGTGAAGGAGCGGTGGTCACTGTGAACGAATCATTTGCTGACCACACCTCGGCCACCGTACACTTCCCAGAGGTGGGCAGCAGCGAGAGCAGTGAGAGGGGCAGCTCCATCTCCTGCTCCAGTCCTGAAACTGGAGATGCTGGTGCTCAGCTCAGCTGCAGCCCAGGTGAGGAAGATGAGGACGAAGGGCCGCTGCAGATATTTTTTGACTCCTCTGAGGACTTACTGGCTCAACCGCACAAGCTGCCAGATTTCACATCTCAGCTCCCCAATACCTTCTCTCCAACCCTGGAGGACATTGAGGAATTTCTGATGGAGAAGATGGAGCTTCTGAACAGTGTTCCTCTGAGTCCTCCAGACAACAAGGTGAAGGAGGACAACCCTCCCAGGCAGCCGTCGTTCCAGAGCGACGCTGAGTCAAAAGCCACTGCGACCACAACAACACTGGTGGCTCAGAGTCTTGGCCCCACGGCAACAAGCGCCTCTCGCATGCTTGTTGGTGCTCCACTGGTGCTTCAGCTACAACCTCTACAGCTAAGCCACGCTCTTTCACAACCAGATACCCAAACGGGTGTTGCCAATGGGCTCCGAGTGGCCCACCTGGTGCTTGGTGTCCAAGGGACACAGAACATGACCCTTCTCTCACCACAGGTGCCCTCGGCAACTCTTCTCCCCATCATTGGGGAAGCCATAAACCAAGACCAAAAGTATGTGAGGATCGCCCCTCTGCCTATCACCGTGAGGGCAGTTGGAATTGCGGGCACGGGTCTGCTCAAAGCCATCACACCACGTCCATCCAGACCCGCCACAGAAACCCTGCGGGTACACAAGTGCTCTCACCCGGGGTGCGAGAAGATGTACACCAAGAGCAGTCACCTCAAGGCTCATTTCCGCAGGCACACGGGTGAGAAGCCCTACCTGTGCAGCTGGCCGGACTGTGGGTGGAGGTGAGCAGTGTGTGGGTAACCATTTGCACTGTAATATAGAGACTTTGTACAGTCATGAGAAACCTGGTTATAAGAAATGTCGTTTTTCAAGCTTTGAGAAGTAATAGTATTGAAATGATTATATTGATAATGATCCATTCATTTTCTGAACCTATTCCAGCATCCAGTCCATCACAGAGCACATTCACACTTCCTTCCACACACCTGTCTTCAGTTCATGTCATCTGCAGAAAAGCCACACTGACACATTTTCTGTTCATAGTTTTTTGTAAGGACAGTGTTTCTCAACTTGACAATCCTGAAAATTCAATGATTAATAGGGATTAATGGGAAGCCTAAAAAACCACAGTGAGCTGGTTAACATCACAGTCTGTAGTCTGAGTCTTGATTGAAGTTTTCCAGCTTTCTTCCTTCACGAGCTGATGTTTACTGTGTTCTGTGCTTCAAAGGTTCTCTCGCTCCGACGAGCTCTCTCGCCACCGGCGGTCTCACTCTGGAGTCAAGCCTTATGAGTGCACGATGTGCGACAAAAAGTTCGCCAGGAGCGACCACCTGTCCAAACACACCAAGGTGCACCGGGGGCCTCGTGCTGGCAGACTGGTCAGGGCCAGTGTCTGATCCCCAAACCAGTTTGGAGTCTGCTGTCAGTTCCACAGAGAAAGCAATGATTTCTAAACAGACTCGAGCTGTAACCCTTCGTCTTGGTCTGTGTCCTCCCTCACTTTTCATTCTTGATCCAGATGTTTGTTTTTTCCTGGTGCTACAGTCAGCTAACTTGACACTCAGGGATGTGATTGTTACGCTCAAAGCAGATTTCTAATGGGCTAAAGTGAAGCTCACACTCAAATCCTTTCACTGCTTTATTGTTGAGCGGCAGCTTTTGATGGGGTTTGTTAATATTGTCTTTAAACAGTTCATAGGAAGTGAGAAGAGTTAATGGGCAATAACACAGATGTGTGGAGAATGATATTAAATTTGATATTAAATCAGGACAATATACACTATGATAATATACACTATAATAATATACACTATGACAATATACACTATATAATAATATACACTATGACAATATACACTATGACAATATACACTAAACAACTAAGCCTCTGTTTTGATTAGGTGAGCAAAACTGTCACGTAATGTCTGATTCGTATTTCACCCTGAAAATGAAGAGGAATTATATTTTGCATTAAGAAAATTAAGCCTTTTTTGGCTAGTTCAACACATTTAAACTTCCAGTTGTAAATCGGTTGCTGTAATGTGGACAGATGTCATTCTCATAATTGTAGTGTTAAATATATTTCATGCTACTGAATTTATGCTGAATGATGGAGTTTGATCATGACAGAGGGGTTGTTTTCATGTTCCGTCGAACCCACACTGTGCAATTTTGAGGGTCTTTAATGATCCTTGCTCACCAGACTGGACAGTAAACATTCTGGTTCAGATCATGTTGTAGGTGTAGTCACACTACTGCAAACTTTCTGACACTGCCTAAACTTCATCAAATCCTAAAATATGATAAAACGATAATGAGAATGAGGGGAAAATGTGTTTAATTGTCATGAAGATAATGTTGGAATGCAACAAAAATCAATGACTCTAAAAATAGTCTTAAATTTTCTTTATTCAGATGAGAATTTCTTATTTGACCCCAACATATAAAAGAAAAATATGACCCAGACTTTATAGCGCTGTTGTAGACTTTATAGCACTTGTGCACCTGTGTAGCTCTTTTAAATCAGTCCTTACAAAACATACTTGTTTAAATGTCTTACTTCCTCTAATTTGTTTAGTTGCTGTACAGCCTCAGTTGTTTTTAAATATCAGAAATTCCTTTGGCCCAATCACATCCCTGCCACAGCTGGAAGGTGGTCATGCCTCAAGTAGCTTGTCTGTTTTTGTTGTGCCTCATCTCTCTCAGTTTGTTGAGAGTGTATGCCAAACCTTTGGATAACATCACTACACGTAAAAATGAACGTATGTACTGTAAAACATATATAAGCTAGAAACAATATTCTCTTCCACCTGTAATCACAAAAGAGAATTGTTTCCTTCATGTTGTTGTAATGTGCTTTGCATTAGATCAATGCATTTTTCTATGAAGTGCCGTCGATAAGCTAAATCGCTGAAAACAGGTGTGATGTTCACTAAAACTGGCAGCTGATCTGGACATCATATAAAAGATACATCAGTGAAGCTTCTGCTTCTCATTCACTGGACTCAAGTTTCCTGTTTCACAAGGTTCATGTTCCTCTAACACATGGACGACAATTTCCTGGATCCTGTTCAACTCCTGACGTCATCATTTTAACATCTGTCTTAACTACTTTATGCGTTTTTGTTTTGTTGTCGGTGCGCCTCTTTCTAGCGCGTGTGGTTTCCACAAACTATCGTTTTCTTCTCATACTTAGAATCTGGACATCAGTAGCTGTTATAAGACACCAGAAGTAGTGGATCATCTTTAATATGACACCTTTCTGATTTACAGTATATCAGCCAGTACCATCATCTGCTTCTCTTTAAACATGCTCCTTTCCTTGTTCTCCTCCTCTTTTTTAAGAGATATTTCTGATTTGGGAATGATAACAATTGTTTTTCTTTAACAAGGGCTCATCTTTGATTCTCTGCCATCACCTTCATCCCAATAAAAACATTAAATTATTTCCTTTAACTGAAACATCATTTAATGCAATAACAGTTTCCATTTACCAGCCTGTTTGTCTGTAGCTGCTCTCGTACCATATAACTGGTCAAATTTAGGTTATATTTTTGAATAACTGAAAATGCTATTTTGCTATGTAAGAAAATAAAGTAAAAAAACGTGGAAATCTTTTGGAAGCTGTGATATGTGACATTTAAGGTTTAGGTCAATCCAGTGAGGAATGTTGTGTGTTACATACAAGTTATGTTCTATGGACAGCACAAACACAGTGTGTATTCTTTTAAGAAATGATTGTTCAGTTTGTGAGGTGTTTTATGTGTTAATGAAGGTGGTTTCCTGAGGGTGTTTGTGTTAACTGAGCACAGCTCCATTCATTCTGATGGTATTTCTTCTGTGCACAGTGTGCTGAACATTTGGTCCTCTGATAGCTGTCAGTGCATGCAGGTGTGCTGTGGTAATGAGGAAATTCACCCACATGAAGAACCTTCTGAAATGATACATTAGTGGTGATGTTTTACTGAGATATTCTAATGCCTGGAATATCATGTATGCATACAGCAGTTAAGGATCTATGTGGGGTTTGTGAATCAATATTTATATCTGCCTCCTTTAGTCATTTCGGTCAAAATACGCCTGGAAAGTGCATTTAATAATCATTTTCACATTTCCTTGTGTTATCTGTAATACTGCATGCAGAATGATCATGTTTCAATGGTCACTTGGTACTTGATCTGTTAGGCCTACATTTAGTGGAGGTTCATCTCTATGGTTTGGCCTGATGGATGTTGCATAAACTCATGTCGCATGTCACATTTCTTTCTCCCATCAATGATAATGGCCCCTGAAAATAAAAGCATGCAGAAAACATCTGATGTTGAATGCTCTGATTTGAGTTCTAATTGAATATTAGTGACTTCAGCTGTTGTCAGGATATTTGCAGGAATGTGATGTGTCAGCTGGGCTGTGAGTGTAAACAGGAACATTTCAGCACAGTGACCCTGTGGCAGCTCCTACCACAGCTTTTGTTGCTCCCCAGCAATGAGCTGTTGCAGGCAGAGGAAGTACAAGCTCAGCCGGGCACTGCAGTACTACTGTGACAAGGTGCTTGATGCACATAATGTCATTAATGCACATTTCCTCTCCTGTGATATAGAGACATGCATTTATTCTGCTTTGAAACAATGTGTTTTGTGAAAAACACTATACAAACAAATGTAAATTAAACATGAATTTCTGAGATGGTGAATGAAGTGAATAGAGACAGATGCACAATGTAATCTTATACAATCTTTACATTGATAAAAATGTCCTCCAGTCACACATCCAAAGACAAAAAAGACAAGGCAAGGTGGGCCGTGTCTGCTATATGCGCAGCTGCAGGCCAAGCACACAAAGCAGTGTGCATTATGGGATTGGGTGGCACCACATTGCTGAGTTTTAGCCTTTTTTAATAGTTCCCTGCATTTAAAAACAGATAGCTGTAGACAGCAGCTCTGAGGAGCTGGTTACCTCCTGCAGCACAGCTTCTAAAGGATCTCCTGCTTCACTGGCTGCTTCTTCTGTTTCTTACTGCTGCCTTTCAAGTGGCAGCAGACTGATGAACGTGGAGAAAAGAGAGAAGTCAGCTGAGACAGCAAAAGAAAGAGCAGAGGAGAGACAGAGTTGTGAAGTGAATACGTTTCCTTGGGGGGGGGG
>JAZGTI010002347.1:0-36888 GCA_036877585.1 Botia kubotai
TCATTGCCATCTACAGTCACAGTTAAGTATTAAGAAGACGTGTTTATGTCAATCACAAATGTATTAATTCATATGATGTGATTAAAATATGAAATAGATTTTGAAATATTGCTTGCGTTTTAATTTTGAAGATTTGTTGTCTATTTACTTCTTTCTAGTATTCTAGGTTTTATTGCTTAACCGTCATTGGTTAGTCAGTCCTGGAGTCTGTCTTGTGATTGGTTTATGTTAATTAGTCTCTTTGTCTTGTTTTCACAAATGTATTTAGGTATTATTAATATTATCTTGTACGTTTGCTTTAAAGCAAATATAATAGGTTTGCTGCATGCTTTTTTAGACAGAAAGAAACAATTATATATATATATATATATATATGATGTGTACAAAATTATTGTAATTTGTAATTTATTTTCCTCTTTGAAACTGTTTAACATTGTGTTCTGCTTGACAGGTAACAGTTGTGACTGGGTCTTTGGAGGCAGAAACAGGGTAATGCACCAGACAAATATTTTTGAATTACAATTCAATATTTACACTGCTGGTTTATAGAAGGTTTGGGGTTAAGAACAGACAACACCTAAACACACAGACAAGCACATATGTACATACACTAATCGGTGTAAACAAAGCACACGTGACAAGAATTGGGACGCTGAAGGAATCGGAAAAGCAGAAACGAACGAACAAGAGACAAAACCTAGAATGAGAAACAGCGCCACTCAGTGGTTGCTCGCGAAAAGTTCAGATAAAACAGTTTTACAGTATAGAGAGCTTGGAAAAATGCTTTTATTAAAGGGCTGAAGTACAGTAACGTCCCTTAGGGCAAATTCCATTATAGACTCCCAGGAATACATGACTTACAAGTGTAGGTACATGTTTATGTTGAGTCTGCAAGTGAATATTCACAGTAGATGGTCGTGTCCGCCCCAGACAGACTTTTAACACATTCATGACAGACAGATTTATACATTTGTAGATTGATAGAAAGACAGACAGACACACACACACACACACACACACACACACAGAGAGGTACTATAATAGACTTTAGTGGATTCTATAGAGAACTATAGAACTAAATTATCTTGTAACCTCTGTTTTTATTTGTTTAAAAACAAATGAACCCATTTATAAAATGAATACGTTTATAAACACAGACGTGAAGTTACACTTGAACGACCACAGGCGTTATAGGAAGAGACTCCGGCATTCTGGCTGAGCATTTCCTGCCTGCGTAGCACTGACAGGTGAAGTTGTCCACGAAGTTGCTGATGTCGCTGCTGGACGGTGTGCCGACGGCGAGGTATTGACCACGACTCTTCAGGATGTTAAAATGTTTGGGATTCAAGTGCAGGTACGCGTCTGATCGCGGGTTCTTGCGCACGCAGCGGCCGTTGCTCTGACACAGCGCGCTGCTGCACAGTTTAGCTGCGGCGGTCACATTCGTTATATACGGGTTAAGAGTGGAGGGCAAATAGGTCGCCAGAGCGTCACACGATTCCTGTGCGGACAAGAACAGAAATCTGTGAGAGTTCCTTCACGATTTGTACATCCAAAATCTTGTGGTGAGGATTTATTAATAGTTTACAGTGTATCTACAGTAAGAGATTTATCTGTATGCATCTGAATAGATTATAGTTGTGTTCTGTGAATGACATCAGAACAAAACTGAATGTACTGTATGACTACATCATTACACACACACATCTGTAAAGTTGGAGGTCACGTTATGTACAGTAACGTTGTTGCATAATACAGTCACACTTTACGTTAGTGGTCATAAAGGCTGAAACCAATTTTTTCATAAGCAGAAAGAGTTTTGTATGTTTTTAATCATTGCTGAGAATGTTTGAGCTTTGGAATGGAAAATAACATTTAAAAGAGAATATATATATATATTTATACGCTTTTTAAAACTCTTGAATATGACATTACCCTGTTGTTGTAATCGGCACTGGCCCCCCACAGAACGACCCCTGTGGCCCCCAAAGCTGCACTCTCCCCAATCGTATTCACCAAATCGTCCTAAAAATAACAAAAATATCAATTCACATAATTATAGACAGTTTCTCGTCTTAAATTTGCAGGCTTAATGTCTTAGAATCGTTTATTATTGTTAATGGGTTATCACGATTTAAAGCTAACCTCACTCAGGTATATTTCCGACTGATCCCGAAACAGTGGACGCAGGTATACATAAATGGGAGAGGTGTAGGGGTGTTTCGGCAAAGCCGACACCCGAACGGCCTCTTGGACTCGCCCTCGAACGAAGAAAGCTGCGTTTTGGTTGTTCCGAAGGGCCAGTGGCAGATACGCCGAGGGAAACAATACTGTACTCGCGTTCCATAACCAAACAAGCTCATTGTTTAGGATTTGTTCTGGCTCCTGACACTCCCCAGTATAACCTGGCTGGTCCCATCCATAATTATAAGAGTCAGGAAACAAGTAATACCCCCAGAGGTAATTTGGCCGCAGTTTGATCCCAAGCTTCATTGTGTTCTCCATGTAAGCCCTAGCAGCTGCTTGAAACTGCTCTTTGGCCAAAGCTACAGCTTCATCAGAGGGCAAAGACGGGTTGTTTTCCTTGACGTACTGAATAGAGAGTTCTCTATAGATGTTTTTAGAATCCCAGTTTCTAGCCCATAGGGGGCGCCACGCTTCCCAGTCAATCACAGCCAAACCCGGAGAGTCCGCTGGGATGTACTTTGCGACATCATCGAGTTCTTTCAGCAGGCTGGCTGTCAGGTTGCCCTTCTGGGGAATTCCACCATGAATCTCCTCTTTGGTGTCAGGATTGACGTAAGGGTACAGTCCGAGACGTTCCGTGTAGAAAAGGAAGAGGAACTGGTCGGGAACGCTGGCCGGCGTGGTAACCGCCTGGAACGCTGAGGTGTCCAAACGGACCTCGAGCCTCTTGCATACTTCGGTGGGGGCGTTCCAGATAACCGAGAAGGGCGTGTCTTTAAAGATGGGAGGGCTGGTGGGCGGTAGAGCTAAAGCAATGATGATGAAGCTCCAAAATGAGATCAGTAGAGCTAAATGGAGAGATGATCTCCATGGCTGAATGAAGAACATTGTTGCTCCTCTAAAAACAGGTTTGATTATTTATCTGTGGAATATCTGTGGATTATCTGTGGAATATGGAACTGGATTAATAAGGTCATAATGATAAAAACCCAATTTTAGGTTGCAGACGGTTCCATTAAGTAACATAAACATAAAAAAAAATATTTTGAAAGTTCTAGGAACGTTTAAAACGTCCAATATTTTAGACATTATATAAAAGTTATTGCTATTCGAATGTCATTCAAAATTTCTTTCAATTCTGGAACATTTTTAAAAACGTTCCACTAACTACTTAAGAAAAAATTTTTTGATATATATGTGATATGTAAAAAGAGTTAAAAAAAAGTTCTAGAAATGTTACCGCAAAACATTTTTGATAACTTTGGAAGATCTTTTAGAGAACGTTAACCAACATTTTGAGAACGTTCCCTGTTTGCTGGGAAGAAGCTGATTTGGATCAGAAATACTTCAGATGAATAAAGACGTAAATTATATAATTTATTATTAATGTTTTGTTGACAAACGTCATTTTATTCCCAGATTAACTTAGTTTAAACATTCAGAATAATATTCTGATCATGCAAATAACACAGGGAGATATTAAAATGTTTCTTACCCTCCAGTTCACTGTAGTGGTTCAGAATTACAGTGCATGTGTATATATAGCAAAATCTTATCAAAACCTTGTGTTTTCATGATAAAATGGAAATAGTTCACATCTTGGTGTGTGTTTGTTCTTTCTCTGCTCATGTAAGTGATAGTCTCACATGATGCAACTCTAATCTGGTAAGAATTTATTAATCGTTTACAGTGTATCTACAGTAAGAGATTTATCTGTATGCATCTGAATAGATTATAGTTGTGTTCTGTGAATGACATCAGAACAAAACTGAATGTACTGTATGACTACACCATTACACACACACATCTGTAAAGTTGGAGGTCATGTTATGTACAGTAACGTTGTTGCATAATACAGTCACACTTTACGGTAGTGGTCATGTTGAGGTGCGGGCAGGTCATCTTGGATTACTGCCATCTAAAAGGAGAAACCTGTAAAGACATACTGATAAAGATTCATGAGGATTATGTAACCACAGCTGATATCCTACAAGAACGGAGCACTTTTACTTACAAGGGCGGTTAAGTTATATTCAGTCACTTTTCTGTGTTTGTTCACAGTTTATCAGGCTGTACATGGTATATTTGCAACTGTTGTCACATGATTGTGTCTTATGTAAACAAATGGATAAAAGATATTGTCCTTTAAGGTAATGTCATGCTAATGTCATAAGTGAGTGCTATTGTGTGTGTGTGTGTGTGTGTGTGTGTTTGTGTGTGTTTGTAATGCATTAAACCAGTAATTACTGCATAGCATAACTAAAAACAAAATGTCTGGTAAAACCTCATTGATTTATAGATTTATATAACATCATGTGTTGTACCGATAATAACAATCATCCACTAACATATTAATGTTTTGCAGTTTACACCGCAAACCTGTTAAAATAATCATCACATCACAACATTTTAACTGAATATAACTGGATGTAGCTTCTTTACCTTCTCTCAAACATAGCAACACGCCCCTTTTGAAGACCCTTGTCTTTAAAACCCTTGTAGCTGAGCACTTCCTGTCAGTTAGTGATGTCATTTCGGGAGGGGGTCCGGCGACCACATATTTACAGTTGTTTAAAGTGCCTTACTGATGACCAGAACCATTATTATCTTTTGGATATAAACGTTTAACAGAATTCAAAAGAATTCAAAGACACAGAAGGGTAAAATAAAATCTTTACCCTTTACAATAGATTTCACTCTTCAGTCCTACGTATTTTCGTATTCTCCATAATTTCAATTTTTTTCTGAATTTCCAGTTAAGACTAGACAGGGCTAGACAGAAAGTCAAACTGATGTCGGTGCCAGGACTGGTATCTGTGTATGTGTACTTTGTTATCTGGGAATTGGTGAGAATCAGACACCTGTCTTCATCAGAACCACTTAGTTCCAGTTCTCAAGGTTGAGTTCCTTGATAAGTCCTTTGTTTGGAATAAAGCTGAGAATCAACTGAGTGTCAAATGTGTCTTTTATTTAGTTTTCTGCAGATTGTTACACGTCGACTTGCTGGTAAAAGTAGAATGTAATACAGAATATAAAATGTATCTAAAAAGTACCTTGTCATTATAATACACACTAGTTCTCCATAGATTGCACTCTCACCTATACTGCTTATCAAGTTAATCTAGGTACAGTCTAAAGAAATGGACAACATAGCCATGGCCAGTTTATCATTCAACTGAGCGAATACTGAGTGTAGTTTAATGTACTACATGTAGCACTTGTAGCAGTTTGGGAACAAGTAGTCACCCACAGGCCCAAGATGTAGTTAATGGACAGTTCCTCGTAGATTCCGCTGATGTCCACATTCCGATTAAACTTCGGAAGCTACTCTTCCCAATCCTTGAAATCCAGAGCAGGAGAGTCAGGGCTCTTACAGAGAAGACAGATGAATTTTACATGTGCAAAAACACAGGATCGGAGTTCTAAATAAAAATGTGTGTTTTTGGACCATTTTCATGTGTATTCCGTGTAAATTTCCATGGGAAACCCATGGAATCACATGTGAAGCCCTGTGGCAAGTTTTTCATGTGTGGTCACATGTTTTTTACATTTACATTGTTGTTTAGCTGACGCTTTTATCCAAAGCGACTTACAAATCAGGACAGGAAGCAACTTCGATTACAATAAGGGACAACAGTGAATAAGTGCTATACACAGGGCTCAGGTTTTCCAACACAGTATAAGAGAGTTATAAAAAGTTAGTAGTACATTATAATACAAAACAATCAATAAACTTGGAAAACATCTGATGAAAGCAGTTTTATTAAAAGTAACATTTTGTATTTTCAGTCATGCGTTCATTGGCATTTTAATAAACGCCCTGCAAATATTCAGCGCTTAATAACGTCCGATCGCACGCTTGCAACCGATCGACGAGTGACATCGTAGTACCGCGAGAACGATTTAAGAGCAGAGGAATCCGTGCGCTTTCTAATCACTCTCGCGATACTTTTATGTTCTCGTGAACGCCAATTACTGCTGTATCGTGTTTTGTACGTGAAGTATTTGAGGTCGTCAGTCAAAGATGTGACGAGATTGTTTAGCAGGTCCCACTGCACTACTAATGCAAACGCAAATACAAATGCATTGATTTTATGAGACTTCTCAATGAGGGTGCGCTAAGATAAAAGCATTTAAAGGATAATACTTTTGCAAAAGGCACCGCAGATAAGCGTTACGACCATCTCTACAGTGTCTACTTTGGAATTAAGACAAATGGACATATAGTCAACATCAACAGAGCTGCTGAGATCCACAGAAAGGTAAGTCTGAATGGATGTTTTATCTTTTGGCTGGGTGATGTGTAGGTAGGTCTTGCATTTGGCCACATTTCTGTGTTTTCGCTTGTTTGTTTATATTCTTTATAATGTTTGAAAAATATAATACATATTTACTGTACTTGCATTCTCATTCGGTTTCTTTTTGGAATATTGTAATCGGTTTAATGTAAACGGTTTAATATAGGCTAGCTATTATTGTTTCATGCACAATATGCATCGATATTGCGCAATTTAAAATTCTGCAAAAGAGACATGGGCAAATTTGTTAAATATTAGCAGAGGTCACGTCAGGTTTGGTGCACGGAGTGCAGACAGCTCTTAAATTAAAACTTTATTCAACAGGACGAACAAACAAGGCAGAAACTAAACGGGGGCTTGTTAAAAACACGAGGGCGGGGTCCATACTTGAGACAGGAGAGCACGTGGCACATAGAAAACAAACAACGGCCACGTGCTTTTCTAACGTTCTCTAAAAGTTCTCTTAACGTTAGCAAAACATTCCTGCAGTTCTTGCAACATTAGTAAACCATTTTTAATGTTATATGTCATGCCTATTAAAAACGTTATTCTTAAGCAGTTAGTGGAACGTTTTTAAAACGTTAGGGTTAGGACATAAACACAACACGGTTAACAGAACCGCGACAGGTCAATGTTATGAAAAACTGTGTAGCGTGTGACATTATTATCGAAACAGAAGATATTACATTCACAGTTTGGTGCGTTTGTGCTACGTTTGTTTATAGAACTTTAAGTCTTTCATCTAAAAATGTGAAGTTTTTTCTTTTTGCTTAGAACTTGTGGAATGGAAAAAGACATGACAAAATTGATTGAGTGTTGTAATGTAGTTGTGTGCTAGTTATTTAGTACAGAACATCACATTGTATACACAGAGAAAGTTCTATGTCATATTTTTTGTGCATCAAATAGATTCGTTGAGTACAAGTTACAATCCTTTATTTGTAGTGCATAAGTCCAGCAACATTTGTTGCACGTCGCATTGTCTTCATTGAGTATTTGGTTACTAGTATTGCTGAATGTAAAAAAACAAAACACGTCAAGTAATTCGTTACACATCGCATATAAGACATGGTTTCGAGATAAAAAAAAAGGATGTGGAGATATTTCGGGAGACTGGCAGTTTAGCACTGAGGTAATAAAAACATGGCAGGCCCTGAAAACACAGTCCCAAACCAACTATTGTTTAAATCGCACAAAATGCACTTTTTTATAATAAAACTGTGTGAAAGTGTCACGTCTATTTCTTTTAATTAAAACAAAATGACAGAAAATAGTGACAACATATTACAGTAATCTGAAGCTGGATGTATTCTGTAGGCGTGTATTACAGTTGGTAACAATTTGCAGATGAATCTTCAAGATTAGACGTTTTTGAGGTATATTCATTCCTGTGTTTTTAAGTATGAATGATTGTGACTCGCTTCATTAAGACAATAGCACAGTTTAACACATACAATCATTATTTTCATGCACCATAGCAAATGTGCGAGCAATACTACAATTAAACATTAAACATCTTTATAATTTTTGGTTTAACAAACATGTTAGGAATAGTTAATTTGGGGACAAAACAAACTTTTTTTAACAAACCTATTAACAAACCTATTTTTTTAAATGAAATTAGCTTTAACTCTGGTCATGTCCACTGAGGTTGATTTACAGTATCATTAATATGATAAATTGTACATGAATTGATTGTTTTGTGCAATATAAACGCTCTAAATATAAAATTGTCATGTCATTTAGTTGATGTGCTTTTACTGTATTTGTACAGCTTTCAAGTTGCATAGACAGAAAATGCCCACACTGGAATGTGATTAGAATATTTGTGACTTAGAACACAACCACAGCCAATCAGAAGATGGACTGTTAATGCGGAACAGAATTATGGACCAATGAGATTTTTTTAGGGGCGGGGCATTGAAACATTAAAAACATTAAAACCTGACAAAACAACACGATCACAGTCACAGCTGTTAAGGACAAAAACACAGATTTAAAGTTTATTTTATACGGACACAGTATAGCTTAAAACGCTTCATTTGACAAAAATGATAGTCTGATATGCTTATGCTGTGACTGTGACGGTAAATCAAATTAATGAAGCATAAAATGGCTTTTTTTCTGCTTTTTTCCATTTAAAAAATGTGTATATCACAATTTGAGGCAAATTATCCTTCATTATAATCATTATTATTATTATAGACAATAGTCTAAGAGTTAATGATCCTCATAATGTTGAATCCATTTATCTTAGTATAATATGTGTCAGATATAGATATTTGGTTTGTAGCTATGACAACAGTTATAATATGAACAAGTGTGTTTTGATTGGATTATAAAGCATAATGTTCGTATTGCACGAGGTTATACCTTCATATGTGAGTTTTAAGTGCTCCCTGACTTTGAAGTGCTCTGACAGCAAGTATTGTTTTTTTATTTTTAGCTAGTGTACTTCTTAATGTTTAGCAGATATATGCATTTAAAATTTACAGTTTCCGTTATTTGAAAAACTGACCAGCGATCGCCAATTTTCATCCAATCAGATGCTTGCTAAAACGAGATCACCGCCCACTAGCAATACCAAATAGCAAATTCACTGGTTCTTTAGGAAATAGTATTGCTAATTAAAGTCACGGGAAGCATCTCGACGTCAGTGCTTTGTAAAAACAAACTGCATAGATTAAAAGCCAAACAAACGTTGACGAACGAACTAAATAATCCAGCATTCAGTTCTTGTTACAGAACATATATCGGTGAAGAGCTAAAATTCAGAACAGTCGTTTGAATGTAGACTGAAGTTTGTGCAAACAAAGCTTTCTTCTTCTGTATCGTACAGCACCACGGTGACCATAAATGTTTAGTAATGCAAAATCACAAAAATTCAAAACCTGACTGAGTCATGATGTGCCATTGTCTGCGGCCACATTTCCCTAAAGGTGACGCGTGTTGTTTTTCTTTATGCTGTAACATTTCCTGCTATCCCGTTTTTGCTATCCATACAGATAAACGGATATATCGCCCAAAAATGAAAATTCACGCTCATGTTTAAGTAAATGATGACAGAATTTTCATTTTTGGGTGAGTTAACTGTGTAATGTGCAGAGACCGCCATGAGTGAGACATCTGTAGGTTGATTCTTCCGTTGGTTTGAAGATCCCGACCAGCCTGTCACAGCAAGATCGGCTCAACCAATCGTGTGATTTGTGGGTGTGGCCAGCAGTTTGAGGATGCATGTGGCACAGCAGTTCCGTGCTTTACCTTTAACCACAAGCAAAGTTTAACCACAGGAGCAGAGCAGTCAGGACGAAGGCTTTTTCTAAAGGCACAGCCGTATCCCTCGCCTCCTCGGGGTCGTCCTGCTGCTCCTCCCTCACCTCCTCCACATCCTCCTTTATCATGTTGTCTTCGTCCGTCTCCTCTGGCTCTATGCTGTCGCAGCGGTTTCCCTGGTAACCCTGGTAGCAGTGGCAGCGGAACCTCTCGGCCAGCAGGTGGAGCTCACGTTGAGAGTGCCAACCGGTTACCGTGAAGGTGCCGTTCCGGTTGGAGTGGATCCGGTAGCCGGCTCGGCTCAGGTGCAGGTAGTGCGGCGACTCTGGGTCTCGACGGACGCAGCGTCCGTTGGACTGACACAGGAAGTCGCTACAGACCTCTGCTGCCCGGGTAACGTTAGTGATGTACTGACCCAGTCTGTGGCTCAGAAAGGCCTTCACTTTGGAACAGTTGTGCTGGGGAGACAGATTCAGGGGAAGTTAGGACTGTGGGGTCATTTGCATAAACTCGCTGGCATCGTGTACTAAAGCTGACGGTGTGGAAACTAAAATCAATCTGGAACGGCCGTTTCTCACCAGCGACGATAAATCATCTTATTAGCTGCGTGAGAACAGATTTCTAAGGTATATAAATGAACAGGTGTTCGAAATCTCACCCTTGAGGACGTGAGGTTGAGATCCCCCCAAATGACAAATCCCGCAGCACCCAGCGCAGCACTTTCTCCTATTGTGTGTATCAAGTCCTTCTGTGAAATGAAAGTGATTGAGAGAGAGAATAAAAAAAGCATATCGAGTAATAATTAACGTATTGTGAATATATATAATCAGTTTGTATTATGAAGTCATGTGGTCCATGCGCTGTTGGACCACCAGATGGCGCTCTTGTTTTCAGACGCCATAGCAACAGTTTGTGTGTATAGTTGTGATAGAAACACAGTAATATTTACCATTTGCTATATTAATTTAAAAGTAACATTAGAAATTCGGTTATATAATTTATTTTAGCAAAGGTTCAGCATTGGTCACGTTCACTCTAACATGGTAAATTTGTGTTGAGGGCTGTATGTGAAGTTTTGCAAAGTAACTATATTGTACATTTTACGTTGAATTCATATAGTTGTAAGCATGTGTATGGACGGTTACCTGGGTCAGAAATGCCATGGCGTCATCCCTGTACCCCAGACGTGTGTATACATATGTAGGCAGGTCGTAGGGCAATGAGGTAAGAGATGCGAGCCTCAGTGACTCCAGCACCCTGTTTCTGGAGAAGTGCAGGTTGCTGATGCTGTCCGTTTGGCCTTTCCGTATAGCCAGGGCCGGGAAAAGGGCAGTGCTGCTGTTCCACAGCCAAAAGAGCTGGTCGTTACGAAAGCTCTCTTGCTGCGGACATGTGCCGTTGTAGTTGTGCGTGTGCACGTTGTAATTGTGACAGTCGGGGTACAGGTAGAAACCCCAGAGGCCATGCGGGCGAGTTTGCGTACCGAGCTGCAGCGTGCTTCGCATGAACTCCTTGGCACTTTTCTCAAAGCGCAAACGGGCGAGTTCCTCCACCTGCTCCTCGGTCACGTTTATGTAGGCCCGCTCGATCAGCTCGCGCGAACGCTGCCGATAAATGTCTTTCTTGTGCCAGTTTCGACTCCACTGCGGTCTCCAGTACTCCCAGTCGATCACTGCCAGGCCACGGAAGTCCTCTGAAGGTATAAAGTGGGCTATGTCTTTTCGGGCTTTGCGAAGGTGCGCCTCCAGGCTGCTGTTCTGAGGTAGGCCTCCGTTGATGGGAACCCCCAGCTCATTGTAGAAAGGGTAGTAGCCCAGGCGGTTGGCATAGAAGATAGTGACGTTCTGACCCGTGTGGACCGCTCGCGGGCTTCCGCTGATGTGGAAAAGATCAAGGCTGACGTTAATGTTGTACTTCAAGGTGCACATGTCCAGGGGGGCATTCCAAGCTGCCAGGAAAGGCTTGCGGCCCACCAGAGGCAGCTTTGCGGGTTTTTGGCCAAAGGCGGAATGGACCAGGATCAACAGCCAGGAACAGATGATCGCACAGGCGACGGGCACAGTGTGGTGTTGCAGGGCCCCGCGGGGCACGCCGGGCATTCTGCTGCGTGACTCAGCACAGGCAACCGTCAATCATCCTGTGAGGGGAAAAACACGTGTTTAAAATATGACATCATTTATAATTAACACGGCTAGTAATCATAAATGAAGGATTTCACTTTGCTGTGTCGCCATAGCAACTGTTTATGGATGTAGGTATGGATGTACAGCTTTCCTGTAGCTCAGTGGTTTGAGCATGGCGTTACCAACGCCAAGGTCATGGGTTCGATTCCAGTGTATAATGCACATGTTCAGAAACAATGTATAGTATAATGCAACGCAAATCGCCTTGGATAATAGCGTCTGCCAAATGCATAAATGTAAATGTAGTATTGTTTATTTATTCATCATTTTTTATATTATTTTGTGTTTTTATACTTTAATTCGAATGGTTATGGCAAAAAAAACAAGCTTAATGTAATTCATTATTTTATGAAAATCTTGACCTGACAAGTTTGTTTCTCACCAAATCTGTTTGTATGCCCTCCGGGCACTCGCAATATAACTGCAAAAGTTGCATGCAATCATTTTATGAAGCTTTTGTTTCCTTTTGAAGCTTGAGAAGAGTTAGTCGCAATCCACTGCCATTGTGAGGACATAATTGAGAACAATTTTTTTTTATTTCTCTATTTTGGTTCAGAAGAACAAAGAAAGCCATTAGGTTTGAGCAACACGAGGGTGAGTGAACGTTCATTTTTGGGTGAACTGTCCCTTTAAATGTTGAGAGAAGTAAACCGTACACGTAACCTTTTATGATTTTGCCTGAGTCGATGATGAGTCAGTTGTTACTCTGGGGGTTGCAGTCATCAGTCACACCAGCAGTTTACCACAGTGTAATGGCCAAATGCAGCCGCATGCTCACCAGTGTGGCGCCCACATAGCCATAATCACAGCTGCCCTCGCCAGTTGCCCTCTCTGCACGCTAAAGCATTTAAAGATAAATTTGCTTTATTCGCCACACATGTATGTGCATGTATGTTTAAAACACGAGTCAATACAGTGTCATGCCAACTACATGTAAGGGCAGTATATCACATGTGGGTTTCATTATTGCATTGCCTAAAAACAGCTTTAATCAGCCTAAGCTCATTTTATGGTCTTGGCTGGTCTGTAAGGCTGATCTGGTTTGCTGGTTTTAAAGAGGTCTTGGGCACCTGACAGCTGGTCAGGCTGGGGCACTAGCTAAACCACCTTAAACCAGTTAAAGACCAGCAAACCAGCTTTGTTTACATTTACATTTAGGTATTTGGCAGACGCTTTTGTCCAAAGCGACTTACATTGCATTATACTATACATTGATCACTATACATTGAGTATGTGCAATCCCTGGGATCGAACCCATGACCTTGGCGTTGTTAACGCCATGCTCTAACCACTGAGCTACAGGAAAGCTGTAGCTCATCTAATCAGTGTTAGATGAATATTTGAAATAAAGAAATATTTGAAACTATGGTTTAATAAGAGACTTATTCACTTCCAAGCATGTATTACACAGTGTCCTGTTGGGCCAGATATTCGTGAGTCTCTAATTTCTAACTGCTGCTACCACAAGGCATGGAATCAATCACCAGTAACCATGGTAATAATAGCATGTATTAATGCCAGTCATGTGCAAAATCAGAGGCTGAAGAACGAGGTACAGCACGGAATGTTGCGGATGAAGGCAAATTGCGGAGCCCCACGGTGGTTGTATTATTGAGTGGAAAGATCCTGGCTGGAAGCACTCGCTCCCAGTTTCCCCCAGGACTGGCGCCGGGCCCGTGCCATGAGGGGGGGGGGGGACTAAACCGCTTCCTGCGCTAGACCTTCCTGCTTTGCACGGAGCTTCACAGATACAGTTGTCTGCTCTTCATGACGTTTGTTTACCTTGCTTCCCATCCAAACACATCCTACGCAACACATTTTAAAAGCTAAAGTGTGTAACGTTACTTGATGTTAAAACACTTTATCCTATAAAAATAAATCCGTTGTCCCAGCCTAATGCGCAAAGACGACAGAAAGTAATCCATTACCAGGTCAGTTTTGCCAAAAAGTACAGAAAGGAACACTGTGGCACTGTCAAAATATCGCTCTGATTGTTTAACCAGAATAACTAACCCAACGTTGGATCAATCAGAAGCATTAGTTTGGGGCAGGATGGTCTGTTTGGCCAACTAGTGGAAGACGATGAAAATGTGCGACAACAGTCATTAGTTTTGCTGTTTTGTTTGATGATGCTAGTGGAATAGAAATGACAATAGAATGTGCTCTAGAAATGACAATAGAATGTGCTCTAGAAATGACAATAGAATGTGCTCTAGAAATTGTGGCTTTAACATTGTGGTCTTCATACAAGTTTTGTTGCACATCTCAGTTGGTAGAGAGCGATGCAGCGGCGCCGAGTTCATGGGTTTGATTCTGCCACAAAAATGTAAATGTAAATAATTGTATATTCCAGAAAATGGCGTTCCTCCATAAATTCCATTAATCTAGAAGTTTTTCTAGTTTTTCAAAGGGATTATGAGACGGGTTTTAAAATATGGGGAGGAGGACGGAGCCCTCATATGATTATGTATTTGAGAGAAGTGGGGGGAGTGAATAAAACTTTCCATGAAGCCGTAGGTTAGCCATAAATGAAAACACTGAGGCATGAGAGCTTACAGGACCATACAGAGTTGGGGATATTATGCCTGTATGGGTTTCAGATACAGTAGATTTATTTATCTTTGAGCTTCCTCGAACCCTCAACCCTCTCTGGCAATAATTAAGACACATGTGGCTCGGTGAAAGTGGTTTTTGCAGAAAACGTTTAGGCAACGCTTCAGAGAAACCACAGAAGGCGCGGAGTCGACCTGTCGCTGACACGCCGATGCATCTCTGTTCCGTTCCCGCCAAATGTGAATTTGATCCAAATTGGAAACATAAATGAGACCAAACCAGATTTACAACAGGAGACGGAGCGGTTTCTTGAATGGCCATAAAGGGACCTGAGGGTTCCTGAGAATATGTGTGGTTTATTAGCTCCGATTATGATGTCAAGCATATTCCCATTTAATCTTTTGTTTAGTCTCGGCTTATCTGAAGGCGTAGCTTTCAGTTTCATTGTGGATATTTTCGGTTTTATCTTTTCTCTTTTTGTAGTTGGAACCCAAAGGTCACGCGTGTGAGGTTTAACTGGGTTATTTAAAAAGGTAAACGGCACTAAAAAAAGATCTTTATTATTGTGTAACCCAAACAGACACCGTGCGAGGTTATACTGAGGTAATGTTTTGGTTTGAGGTAGATTGTTTCCTTTTAAATTGTAAGCTAAGCTCCTAGCGTCAGGTTGATGTTTAGGGTACGGCTGTCACCATAACTTTCTCCGAAAGCTACTTCTGAAGGTACCTTCTAGTAGAATTTGTCAGGTAAATGTTATTAATAACATTTAGTTATAAATGTTATTAATAACATTTAGTTATAAATGTTATTAATAACATTGAGGTTAAGTGCCTCGAAATTTCCTATAGCAAGATATTCTTAAAATTGTGATGTTCCGCTTGTAATGTTGAGGTTAATGGGCGACAGTAGCGCAACACTCGGCTGTGGGTTAGTTATCTGCAGCGTGGGAGCATATTGGCTTTATTCCCGGAGAAGATTTTGATGCGGAAGTGTGTTATCTCATCTGTAAACCCTTCCCTCTGATTACGTCCCCTCAAAATATTTACAGAGCCACTGCTCAAAGACCTCAATGGTGCCTCGGCACATTTCCTGACAGTACATTTTTAAATTAAGCCTCCTTTGAGCGACGCATATATTTGGAACGAGCTAATTAAGTTTTCTTTAATTTAATTTAATGGTTTTCTCGGGGTAAGCCCTTGCCCCATCATTTCCACATCCGATATAGTTACACAACTGTTACAGCCCATTCGACTGTAATGATACAGTATTTATAGTCCGTTGAAAGGCCATGTAAATATCTTATGAGGTCACAGATGAGGGCAAACCTTGTTCTTTGACAGTTACTGTATAACAGCGCAGAAAACATCCGCCAGAAAAGATGACTGGAGTGGAACAACATTTGGATTACAGAGTAGCGCTAACTGAGAAACATCACAAGCAACTATTTTAAAAGTACTAAAAGAAGATGGAATGCGTCTACTTTTGTCATGCACTTTGTTCTCCGAGCAGCTGTCGGCTGGGTCGCGTGAGTCGTGAATATAATCATAATAAAATGAGAGTCTGCTCACCTGTAGGTCGCTGCCACAGTTGCATTCCGCTGGTGATACGCTGCGCGCACCTCTCCGCATCTACAGAACGCTGGTGTAGTTTTTCTCCGTCTGTCTGTCTGCCTGCCTACTCACCACTTTCTTATATACACTGTGAAGAGGGAGAGAGAGGCTCGGAGTTTCATGAGAGAGGGAGGAGAAAACAACCACGGAGGCTCAGCAAAAAAAAACACAACACTGCGATTAGCGTAAACCAGGAGGGAGAGCGTCTAAATCCCATTGGATGAGCGTGTGTGTGTGTGTGTGTGTGTGTGCGTGATCCTTCTCCTAGACACCGTACACAGTGGGAGTGTCTTAATACTCATCCACATCACTCAGCATTAGCCGTGTTGATCTAGTTCCTCATCCCCTTGTCACCTGCTTGTGAGTTCACGTGATTGTTTTAATACTCCAGACACTGACGCGTGGAAGCTCCGGCGTCTCTTTCCTGCCCTCGTTACTGTCCCCTGTGGCCTGGGATTGTCTTGTTTTTCTATCCCAGTCACTGTCTGTTTTTGTGGCTTGGGAGTAGACGTTTGTCAAGAAATATATCTACAGGCTGCAAATAAACAAGAGCGTTTTACTTCTCTAGATGTTTTTTTTCCAGCACAGTGATTTAGTTACGTTAGCCTCGCATTTGTTCACGCGTTAGAATTGCGTTGGATTGCAATAGTCCTTGGTGTGAGATCTGGAAGCATTAGCTGGCCCCCACATCACATTCCTATGGCAAACCGTGCGAAATTACTATGTGAAAGTTATAGTCCCCTGAAGTTTCTTAAGTGCATTTTTCCTGACAGCACTCCCTCCAACTCTAATTTAAAGACAGAGCGCAAGTCCTGCGGCGCAGCTGTCTCTGCGTTTTATGGCGGCCCTTGAGGTGCTTAGCTTGCAACCCGAGATAAACACGGGATTCTGACTGTCTTTAACAAACATGTCTCACATAAATGGTCGTTCCAGGTCCAGAACAGTGCTTATCAGTCTCGCATCGGTGTAATCATTTGTTTACAGTAGAATCTTGCAGCATGTTGTTATCCACCCATGAGGCAGTCAGCTGAGTGAGGTGTCTTGTTGACAGCCAACAGCTGCCAAATCATCCGCTATGCAAGGCGTACAGCATAATGATAGGGTCTAGGTCTGTGCGTAGGGTTAGTGGAGACCGGTTGTCTTGGTTGTGCACAATTTTTAAACTGAAGGCTGTTGCAACGGAGCTTATACCTCTGCGTTTTGCTTGTGCATTATTGTTTAGTTGTACATGGATTCCTAAAAAAAAAACAAAGGTCCAATAACCAACCAAATAACCTGAACTTTGGTTGGTTATTTGGTTGGTCCAACTCCCTTTATAAAGTTCATAATAGTCATGCAAAAATTAACCAAAGAGCTCTGAAATAGTTTAATGTGATCATTAGATTGTGTTGGCACTTTCCTGTGTCCAAAATGGATAGACCTGGTCTTTTTTTTTTTTTTGAAAACTAACAAAATCTAATTTTCAGTTAAGGAAAATGTCATCATGATTAAGCAGGACCACCAATATGCCGAGCAGAGGTTGATCCATGGGGTGCCAGATGCTGGATTAGGCTTCCTGCCAGTGTCTCACCTCTGTGGAAATGAATTTACTCGAGATGAGTTTATTTAACAGCGTGAGAGGAGGTGGTAGAAGGATAAGTGGTTGGAGTTCTTCAAAAGAAAACCACTTTCCCACAGCTGCAGGAATGGAACGGTTGTCTTGGCCAAGCATTGTGGATTATTGGTGACCTCTTGTGCCTTCAGAGAAAAGGGCAGGTCCTTTCTATGGCACACTCTCTGGATGACCCTTTACAGAGTAGAACAGGCTTGTTTTTCTACCAGATCTTTATGGTACTCAAGGACGTTTGCCTTTCTGTTTTGGTAGAACTGGTATTACACATCCACTTCCAAAAGTTTGGAGTTAATTAATCATAGAATTACAACTGACAAATATGTTCAATGTTCAAGTCCAAGCAGAGAGTCCAACGTGCTTCTTTTTACAGTTCTTATTTCCTAACTTAAGATCCCAGGTGTTTCTCCGATCAGCTGTTTTACATTTACAAATCCCTTTGGCCACATTTTCATTTATATCCAGCTCCAAACCTGCACGTCTGTCGGATGCCCAGTTGGACCAAAACGCTAAGCTAATAAAAAAAAGGATCGATTTATGATTCTGCAGAGAGAAGTGTTTTGGTGGCAGAGAACTGGAAAACGGAGTTAATATTGCTGTTGAACACAGATCTGCGGACATGCAGAGAAACCGGTGAGGTCTCGTCAAGCAGAATCATCAGATTTCAAACCTCAGGGCTCTGTGCCAGACCATGTGGTCGGGAAGCTGGTTCTCTGGCAGCTTACCATTCAGTAACTTTTTCTTCCAGGTTCCCCCTCAGACTCACTTTCTCTTGCCTTTGTAAAGTGTTGCATATGCCTGCAACATATTGAGATAAACAAAATGTTTGTTGATAAACAAGGTCTCGTTAATGCCTTTGTTTCTGCTGAAGTTTCCTGCTTCTCATTTGTCTTCTGAGAAACAGACCCCAGTAATTTAAGATGTCTCCTGTGGAGTTTCAGAAGATATCTCAACAGTGTCTCAAACTGTGCTCAGATTGGCCAAGAAACCTGCAATGAAAAGAGACATCGATATAAACCTCTTATCAGTTACTTCCAGGACCAAAACAAATTGAGATGGTGTACTCTGTCTACATTCATTTATTCATAGCCCTGTAATCATACTGTATGTCTACAGTCGTCTCATTTGTATCTATTTTTAAGTGTTTTGGAAGAATCACCTGAGACAAAACTGATGCTTCAACGCTACCTAACTGATAACTTCAAAAAATCACCCGAGGTTTAAAAGAGCAAAATCTGAGCAATGCAGTTTTCCTCAGAAAAGTGGTTTAACTTTTAGTGTATAATCCTTAGAAGATTACAGTGAGAGAACAATGTCAGGACAGTGAGAGAACAAATGTTCATCTGACATTGACTTGTTACTTTGCAGATGGGGTGACGCCATGGCAACAGCTGCGTTGTAGTCATCTGGGTTATAGCATCCAAGATTGGGCTGTGAAACCTGTTAACAAATGGGCTGTGTAATGATAATGAAGGCTTTTGTTTTTTTCTAACCTTGGAGTTTTATTCGGATGATGAGTAAATAACAGTTTTCCTGTCTCCTGGACAACTATAGCAATAATTAGCAACAAGTGCGTGTGCGTGTGTGTGTGTGAGACACACCCCACGCCATGCTAATGCAGGCAACTGAGATGCGGAAAAACAGACCGTTTGAAAGTGAATTTTGTCAGAGCTGTGGCGCAGTAGTTAGCGCACATGCTCATGCCTATGCAGGTTTGAATCTGGCCTAATTCCATTTCGTCTGTCTCCCTAAAAGAACCACAATTGAACAAAGTGTGAGTTCTGCACCACAGTTACCAACCAGCCTGGCGTCACGGAGGGTAAAAAGATGTTGCCAAGACGAGAAGAAGTCATTCCCAAGACACACAGTTGGCCGGCTATTGTGTTTGATATTATGTTTGGCGCCTGTTTTTGTAGATTTTGAGCACCTCTGTGTCCCCTCGTACCACATTTCACCACACAGACTGGGAGGTCCATTTTATTAAAGCACCGCTAGGGAAATGCGACCCTGCTGTTGATTTAACAGCGCTTGAAAGTTTGTTGTTATTTTAAAATCTGAAGTTTGGTTGGGTTTTTCAGATGGGGTCTTTACTGTACAGACCTGCTGAGTATCAACTGGTCTTTGAACTAGCCATGTTAACCAGCCAGGCATATGATCTAAACCTCGGCAATGAAAATAAAGGTTCTTCCAGTACTGAATGGTCCTCATTTAAGTCGCTTTTGGCACCTGGAATGATAGCATAATTGTATGGAAATATTAGCTTTTCCAACTTCAAAAAGAGCAATAATGCAAAACAGTTCTGAAGTACAAGTGATGAATCATTTAGCTGCCTTTGTGCTGATTATCTAGTGATGACTTTTCCCTAAACCGGTAGGTTGAGTTTAAAGAATTTACTAAAACGTTAATGTTAAGAGTCTTATTTGTGAATCACCAAAATAGAATTTTTTTATTAAAATACTTGCCAGCTTAAAGAAACAAAGAAATACTTGCCAGCTTAAAGAAAAGAAATACTTGCCAGCTTAAAGAAACAACTATTTGTAAGTCATTTGTATGTTTATTTTCCCAAGCAGCGCAAACGTCAATCAATTATTGGCTCAACCAGTGGGGTGAGTTTGGGGCGGGACTTTCAAGAAGGGAGAAGTGTCTGGGAAATATGTTAAAAAATCATTATTTTTGCAACTTGTAACATTTTGTGTTATTTTTGCCCTCCTCCACGAAGCTATTACCATGTTTAAACATGTCATCATTTATTTCTGTCATCTTTTTGGTTTCAGTTTAAAAATGATTCATCTGCCAACGCAGCCGGACAGGTATGTTTAGCTCCGTTTGAATGAATGCTAATGCGTTAGTTAAAATTGGTTGAGCCTTGTAAATAAGATAGCTAAGCAGTGAGTCACAGACTTACCACCCAGCAAGTGCAGGGTGTTGGGTATTCCAGGTACTGCTGGGGAAGGGTGCGGGTGGTTGGTGCAAGCCGGTGCTTGTGTGTCTGTGTGACGGACAGACGGGACAGTCCTGGAGTGCTTAATGGCTTAGTGTGGAAGATGTGCAACTCTCACCTTACTGATTCTTTCGGTGTCCTCCCACGAAAAGCTGTGATGTAATCAGGTGCGTTCCACCCTGAACAGTCGTGCGACGGTTGCCACGGTAACCCCGCCAGGCGAGTTCGAGTCTCACCGTCACGTTGTCTAGGAAGGAGTCAACCAAACGTGATGGCCTTGTTTACTTTCAAAATACACTTGAATTGTTTTCAGTAACGGCATCAGTACTGACTTTTGTTTAGTCCTGACAGCCGAAAACGCTGTGAATGACCCAGTTTAGAAAGTGTCGTCAGAGAGATTTACAGCATTGGGTTTTGGTAAGTTGTCAGTCATAATCGTAAACCTCGGAACAATGTCAAAGCCATTCGTTCGGCCTTATGAGAAAATGGTGCAGACAATCGTCTCATATTTTTAAACCGTGGGTCATAACTAATGAACTTTTGACTCGCAGCATATGAGCTGTACAACAGATGCTGTGCTTACGAGATGTGTTGTATGCTGGTCACATTATAGATCACATAAATGTTGAGTAATATAATGACCAACACGTACATAACACATAATTATGTCTGGGGACAGCCTGTCGTTAATTATCGTTAATATAATTACTTTATACATCTAATTAGGAACCTCCTCTTGGTTTTTTACAGATTTCATGATTTTGTGTTTAATTTTAACTGTATTGCAAAATATAGTTGTATAGTTTTACAGCGTTATTTCCATGTACGGTCTTGAAATTAACTTGCAGACCAAACTAACAAACTAAGCCATATATATTATTAACCAACCCATAGTTAATGTTAATACCTGTTAGCGGGCGAGTTAAATAGATTTGTGGCACATTTCAGAATCCCATATCCTGCTGTTAGTGGTGAGAGAGTGGGGAAATGTAAACTGGTAGTTTGTGGGGACATTTTGGCAATTGGAAGGAAGACGTCACCAATGAGTTAAAGAACCCCTGGTAATTATAAGACTTCAGATTCGCTCCTTGCCCAGCAGACGTTAATGTATTTCTGCTGTAAGGAATAATTGAATCCATGTGTAAGGTTAGTGAAAGGATAGACATGTTTTAATTGGACTGGAAAACAATGGGACGTCTGATTGCACAACCCCAGAAAAATATCACTAAACGTTGATTCTCTTTAACATAATTCAACTTGTCTTCCGCATCAAAGTGTACACACAGAAGTGCATAACCGATGTCAAAATGCCTAGAAATGTTTTGCCCAAAATTATAGTGTTTGTAAGGCTCGACTTACAAACACTGTAGAGAATGTTTAAAGAATGCATAGCTAAACAATGAGCCTCCAACTCGATGACAATTTTATAAAACGGGTTTCTGTACTGCATACAAATTGTATTCAAAAACAATTTCATAATCAATGATCGTTTTGGTTTTTCAGTTAAAATATCCAAATATATTTGAAAATGATTTTTTTGAGAAGCAAAATGACAAAACATGATGTTTTTAGAGAATATATGCTAAGTTTATTTGTTCTCACCCCACTGGCAAATATAAATGTGTGTGTGTGTGTTCTTGTTTTTCTGTCATTGGTCCCCACAAGCTTGGTTAAAGTCACACAGACCAGCAGCAGTTCCCATGAAGAAAATTGTTTATTAAACATATAAAATGACGCTTAGTTGTGAATGTAAAAAGCAAAAAGGTTTCTGTAAGGGTTAGGTGTAGAGTGAAGGCTAGGAGATAGAATTGACAGTTTGTACAGTATGAAAGTCCCCACAATGATAGCTGTGTTCAAACTTTCTTAAACTTTAGTTCTTTTAATTAGATATGAGCTATTAACAGTTATGAACTTTTTAAAACCTTTTGCTCTGTTTGTACAACTGTATTCAATTATTTTGTTTCAGTGAAAAATGTACTTCTGCAATCCATACAGTAACCAAAAGACAGGTACGAACCCACCTGCCTAAACACATGCATGTGTGTGTGTGTTACATACTGTATGTACTGTACTGCCTTTGATCTGCATCCCATACAGCACCAACTGTAAAAGCACTGAATGACCCCACTCTCCCTTTTATATAGGGCGTTTTTTTTCCTTAAAACTTCCCGGCAAGGGGTCTGGAGGTGCTTGTGTTGGATCCATCCGCCTCACCCAAAGCTCCGGGAATTCTTCTCCATCTATAGATCAGGTTCCAGGTCTGTGTTTGTGAGTGTATCCTGGGCTCAGACCAACAGCTGCGAGGTGTGTCTGTGTTATACGAGGACCTCGGTAGCCTAAAACCTTTCCCTGTGTTCCCGTTTCTATGTGCGCAATGATCCGCAAGGTGCCAGGTTCAACAAATAACACACATGCGTATAAATACTCGAATCAAACCCAGAGCCGTGTTTAATGTGAGACGGGAAAGGTCTCCGAGATTTTCCAGTCGTGGAGTCGAGAGCCTGTTTGTTTTCAATTAAAATTGGTCTGAGAATAAATTAACACTTTGCAAAAAACAAAGAACGTTCCATCATTAGTTCTGACAAAAAAAATTTCACAGGTTGTTTTAATTAAAGTAGACTTTTGTGCAAAGCCAAAAACATACATCAAACGCCCTCTCGCCCCCCTTGTATTTTGGACTAAGTCAACAGTGGTGTCAAGCTGACTAATCACACTCCCCCGTCTAAGATGAGACATCTTGGTCAACCAACCACAATATTCTCTGGAAGTTCTGCGGATATAATTGACCTCAGTTTGTGTGCGAAAGGAACAATTTTGAGCTTGTTTTATGAACTCCGATGTTTGTGCTTATAAAACTAAGCATGATGGATTAAAAGTGAGATTTTAAATACCCGGGCAACTAAATAAAAATGAGGTGTGTTAAATGTGGTTAATTCATCACTTTTGATGGATATATATTTTAAGTGTTCATGAGTGTTCCTGTAGCCAAAGTGGTAGAGCGTTGCGTTAGCAGCGCAAAGGTTGTGGGTTCGAATCCCAGAGAACATTTAAGCTATACACATACTGTATAGCTTAAATGTGCTGTAAGTCGCTTTGGATAAAAGCATCTGTCAAATACATAAATGTAATGTAACTATAAAGTAGAGAATACTTGTAATACTTGTGTATTCATATTTCGGAGGAACCTTTGTGAGAACTAGCCCCGGTCTCCCCTCTATTAAGTCTTGTGCCTGTCTCACACTATCAGACACTTAACGACGAGACAAAGACCCAAAAACATGATGGCGGACAGGCAGGAGAAATGCAGAGACAAAAGCACCAGCAGCTCTCCCAGGATTCCGTCCCGTGGGCGGGGCGGGAGGGGCTGCGCTTCCTGCGGCATCTCGCAGTAGATGCCCGTCCAGCCCTGGTAACACTGGCAGGTGAACTTCTGCTTCATGTCCAGGATGTCGAGGTTGTTGAGGTGGCCGCTGACGTGGAAGCGCGGCCCACGGATGCCTCGGTTTAGGTGGATGTTGAAGAAACGCGGGTTGAGATGCAGGTAGGCCGCAGAGTTCAGACTCTTGCGCACACATTTGCCGTTTTTCTTACACAAGGCTTTGCTGCAGAGTTTAGCCGCCGAGGTGACATTGATCACATAGTGACCCAGTGGACCGTCAATGTACTTCTTGACGATAAGACAGTTTCTCTGCGGGAAGACAGACACACGTTAGCCCCGGTAGCTCAAATCGTCTGATAGACAGAACACAGAGGCACCATGATGTCAACACTCGTGGTTCCACTGTGTCTGTTTAGGTTCAGACAAGTTCTGACGTCTTTAAGATCCACTATGTTCCAAGCCAGATAGTGAGGCTGGATGATATTGAAGAAAAAAATACTTACTAAATAACTTAAATTTTTTATTTAAATAACTTAAATAAATAACTAAGTAACTTTCTAAATACTGTAGTATGCAATACGGTAATGCTTTAAGTTTGTATATTAAAACTAAAAATTGTATAACCAACATACATTCTTACTGTGAAACAAAAGCATTACTTCAACTTGTAAACGTTACCAGCTACATTTTAATGTTACAGTAACGTTTGCGTGCCGGTCTCTCTGCTGTCCGCATTGACCTAAAACTTTGACCGTACATAACTTTATGAAGTATTAAAATCATTAAGCGTATGCAATATGCCATATAGGTGATGTTTCAATAGTTACGATATATTGTGCAGCCCTACCAGATTGTTCTCTGTGTTTTATTCTTAATACCAGCTCATCGGCTTAAGTTAAAATCGGTTAATATGAGCTCAAGCTGATTAAAATGGGAAGCAGACGCTGAGCCATAAGTGGATATAAATGTTTCTGGTTACGGATGCTAATATTAGCCAGCAATCTGAATGCTACGATTCTTAGACGATTCATTTTGAATTCATTTTATGGATGTTTGACACATTATGAATTGAATGATTAAAACAAGAGCCGTGTCTCATGGAGATGACACGCACCTGAGATCTGGAATATTCGGAAGACCCCCACAGCACCACTCCGGCGGCCCCCAGCGCTGCACTCTCTCCTATGGTGTGGATCAGGTCACTCTGTGCAGAATTAATAATTACCTTCATATTGTGTCACATACCGCAACAATAGTAAACCGACGTATAACTTATGCAGCCCTGTACCGTCACAGTAAACATATGGAAGCTATTGATTCTAACCCAGTCTAGTTATAATAAGTGTATTATTGATGTAGCTCACTGTCTGAAAGGGCGGGTGGTCCCGCCAAACTGAAGACAGCACTGCAGACCTACTGCAGAGTCGGAACATTCCACTCATAATTAGGTGACGGGTGAGTGTTTAAGCGTATCTCTGGCGTTTAAGATGCTGGAGACGAGGGTAGCCAGTGGGGACGGTCTGTCGTTGAAGTATTTGACGAGTGATTTAAACGACGCGTGTTTGACAGTTTCCTGTAGAGGCTTGCAGCAGACGTTTTCTGTCTTCAGAGGGCGTTTTTAGGAATTTGGAAGCGCAAAAAAGTTACAAATTGTGAAACAATTTAATGCTGTCTAGGTAAAGGTGACGTGTGTAACATTTTTATAACTTTGTCTTTTGTTTTGTTTTGTTTTTTTATAGACGGGCGTAACAGAGACACGATAAGAACAAGACAGCCTCTACTTCGTTGTTGTGTCAGAGCACATTTGCTAACTGCTAGCCTAGCAGTTTTTCAAATTGTTTCGCCAAACTATTGTGTGAACATTTTAACAGTCCACTCACCTCTGACAGCACATCAAATGTATAGGCGTAAAAGGGCCTCGAGTACACAAACACCGGCAGGGTGTAGTCGTTCCGGGCGATTGAGGCGATCCTCATGGCCTCCTTGACACGATAGTGCACAAACTTCACCGTGTTGGGTGAGGACTTGAGCTCAACGTCGAGATAGATGGAGGGGAAGAGGGCTGTGCTTCCCTTCCATAGCCACATCAGGTGGTCATTCCGGACGTGCTCTATGTTTGGACACTCTCCGTTGTACCTCAATGGATGCTGCTTGTACCCATAGTTGTAGCAGTCAGGAAAGAGGTAAAACCCCCAAAGCCCATGGGGGCGCCGACTTTCGGCCAGCAGAAGCGTGGCGTTCATGAACGCCAGTCCAGCTCTCTCAAAAAGCTCCTTAGCTTCATTTTCCACTTTGCTTTGAGGCCAACCTGGATGCAGCTTCCGTATGAGCTCCTTGGATTTGTTCCTGTAGATGTCTTTTGAGCCCCAGTTGCGCACCCACTGCGGACGCCAATTTTCCCAGTCGATGACACCCAACCCGTGGAAGTCCTTGAAGGGTATGAGCTTATCGATGTCGGCTCGAGCTTTGCTGAGGTGTTTGCTCAAGCTTTGGTTCTGAGGAAGCCCACCATTGATGGGGATTCCAGAGCTGGTGTAGAACGGGTAATGACCAAGGTGACTGTGGTAGAAGATAGTCACATTGGGGCCACTTAGAGTCTCGTTGTGGTTAGCAACTATGTCGAAGACGCTGAGGTCCAAATCCACCTGGCAGAAAAAAGAACATGATATAGTTTCCAACATGTGGACCACAAGATATCACTTCCAACATATGGACCACACAGATGTAGCAGCCTTTGCTAGTTTATTAACACGTGTTCAACCTTGAATCGAAGACGGCAGGATTCAGTTGGTGCGTTCCAAACGACCACAAACGGCCGATGGGGCAGCAAAGGTGTGCGGGCCTGCTTCAGCTGGTCGCCCCGGGCAACCACCAATCCACACACCGTCATCGCTAGAAAGCCAATCAGTGCCATCGCTTGAGCACCTTCATGGATCATTCAGCCCACATGTCAAAACCTGAGGAGAACTAAGAGGAACCAAATATGAAAAATCACATTGCGGAAACAAAACTACATTGTGAGGATCATTTGGCAAGAGTCACAGATGTTGTTGAAAGGCCGAGCCAGCGAAGGGCAGTGAGGCAAACTGCTCTACATTCCACAGCACAATGCCCCTCTGTCCTGCCCCTAATTAAACTGTCCTCTAATTTAAACTCTCGTTTAATAATTAATGCATACAAAGCTTGTTAAAGTGACCATTATCTATATATGCTATGCAAATATTTTAAAAGTATCTATGTGTAATCAACAAAATTACTTGCGTCCCCATTGATTGGTCTAAGGTAATCTGTAGCATATAGTATTCCTGTAGTTTAACTGGTAGAACTGGTTAGCAGGGCAAAAGGTTGTGGGTTCGAGTTCCAGGGAATGCATGTGCTGATAAAATGTATAGCTTTAATGCACTGTAAATCACAAAACTGTAAGTATGGTGGGTAAACTGGGCCACTTTTTACTGTAAATACTGTAAATAGGATTTTATATTTCAAATGACAAATGTGGTCCATTACATATTCATATCTGTCTTGATTTATAGACAACTCTTAAATATGTGGAATATTTGTAGCTGTTTTAGTTTGCATAACAGACGTTTTTAGTACCTGGCTTTATCTGTGGTAAAATTTTAGCAGCGTTTTGACAAAATCAATGTATAGGAATGTTGGCGTTCCCAGTTTTTAATTTGGTTTCAACTCCCCTCTTGAAAATGACATGTGTGTTGCATTAAAATACCAAGCTAATCTCTGTGAAATTCCTCTCTCGGTTTTGAGTGAGATCGTGCAAACTCCGAGGGCCTCAAAAAATGAACTTGTCTCTGAATATATCTGTCCTGCCTGTTTATGTTTCAATTAATTCACATAAATTGAATTCTTACATGTTTTACTAAAAGAAATAAATAACACATCAGTTTTGTCTCTCAATCTTATAATGTGGTCTGCTGCTTTCAGGAAAAATCATACAAGATCTCTACAGAGATCCAGATAGTTATAACGGATGACAACTCCACACACATTTGTAAGGGGCTGTTAAATAAAATAAAATAAAGGGTTATGTAATTTACGGTACACCGAGAAGATCTGCATTTCCTTTTCCAGTGAGATGGCAGCGACACTCGAAGCTTTTTCCAAAAGCAACAGCGCGGTGAAGTCACCAAGTCTTTTCATAAACCACAAGCATCCACAGTGCCCGACCACAAAAAAGACCCCCCAAAAACACGTCAGAGACACACTGGAACAGTCAGAGACGAGCTGAAGGGACATGAGAGCCAAGTCCTCGTTCTTCCTCTTTTTTTGTATTTAAGTTGACTGATTCAAACCAGATGACTGAGAAGTTGTGTGTCATGTTATACATTGAACTTGATGCTTTTTGGCTTGTAGTTGGAAAACGTGCCGAGACCAAAAGTCTGAGACAACCTTTTTTTTTCTCCACGTTTTTTTAAAATTGGAAATAAAGAATTTTGGAGAAAGTAACTTTGTTAGTCTTTTACAATGTAAACAGAAACATTTACGATTCGAGTACGTTCTGTCATTAAAGTCATAATTTTTTTATTACACAAAACATACACACTTTTTATACAAATTGTATTTAAATGATAAAATGCTAAATAAAGTATTTTTGTAGATTCACTGTAGGTCACCTCTGTAACTGTACAAACTGTACTGTGATTGTACTGTACTGTGTTCATTCTTTACGAACTATTTTGACCTGTATTCATGCTGTATTCTGTATGTTTCTGTTCTTAAGTTTACCTGTATCTATAATCTGCTGTTCGTCAGGTTTTGGCCCATCTTTAGACCACAGCAACAGATCCACAAGGCAATCTGCTGTAACACCTTATGTTAACCCAGAACTGAAATAAATACAGAGGTCATACGGGATGTGTCCTCTAGCCTGTATTCCTTTATTTGCTTCTCTGAAAAGTAACTTGGAAAAATAGAGACAGCAGAAGTAATTACAAACTTCAGCCCCACTAAGACTTTAAATACAGTAACTTCAGATTGGGGGAGAGAGATTTTCCAACATTGTTCTTGTAAAGTTTGTGACCTAATACTTTTGACAGTCACAAACCCTGATGTTACTCTAAACAAGAACCTTCACATGCAATTCAGCAGTGAAATTTCCTCTCCAGAAGATTCCATCATGCCCTTGTTGCCTACAGCAGATGTTCCATTTAAAAGCATTTGATGTGTACAGGCTGTGTGTGTGTGTGTGTGTGTGTGTGTGATAATGTGCTTCAATGAATGTGATTTGCATATGGCTTTGAACTGTGGACCATTACACGGGCGTCCCAGCTAACAGGCAACGTTCTCAGAACGTTGGCTTACGTTGTGTAAAAGATCTTAATGTTTCTACATTTTCAAGTTCTCTGTAAAAAAAGTTCTTTCTTAAAATGTGTCCTAAAAGTTTTCTCAAGTTATCAAAAACATTCTTGCAGTAAATGCAGTATACAGAGATATAGATAGATATCTATATCACATTACATACATCAAAAATGTTGTTCTTATGTAGTTAGGGGAACATTTTAAAAATGTTACAGAATTAAAAAATTGTTGAATAACGTTCTTACAACCAAGTAATAATGTTAATACAAAGTGTTTAAAAATGGGCATTTTGAACGTTCCTAAAACTTTCAAAATAACCTTTTTAACGCTTTTGTTTCTTGGAATGAAAACATGCAACCTAAAATTGTTAGCTGGGGTAAGAATAAAAATGAAGACTGTAGAGCTCATTTTGCTGCAGCAGAGGTCAGAAATGGACGCTGTCATGAATCCTCAGCCTGCCGAGGTCAATTTGTGCAAGTTTATATTTGCTTTTGGTTCCATATACTGGATGGGAAAGACTTGTAGGCAGGCGACGTGCAGTTTCTCTGCACACCATTGTATCATCGCACATCTCATGACTTTATGACTCATGGCCTCCATGGGATGCCACAAAAAGCTTATTATCCTGTTTAAGCTGCTTTGTTCAATACAGTGTAAGTGGATGGGGACTGGAGACCGCCAGGCTCCAAAACCTGCATGGCGGCCGTAGTCACCATTCACTTTCATTGTATGTAAAAGAAAAGCTTGAAAATTGTGCTGTAATTAGCCACTGCTGTAATTCCACATGGAAGAAATAAAGTCAGTTTTCAAACGGCATGACGCGTCAGTCAACGTTAGCACTGTTATTTTGGGTGAACCGTACCTTTAAATTTGGCCCCTGCCTGCAGGCTTGGGGTTTCTGTGTGAGCGTGTGTTTCTGTGTGCTGTAAATGTGTTTGTTCCCATGAGTCGTGTCTGAATGACCCACTGTGTTCCATAGACACTGCGCTTGTGGCCCTTAACCTGCTTAGTCGGACCTACGACGCGCTGTTCAGCATTGTTCATGTGCTGTTGCTCAACGATTGGATGGTTTCCATGAAACAGGTTCCCCTCACAATGACTAAATGGGACATGAGCTTGTGAGGGAGGCTGCTATTGAAAACCTGCCATGGTGAACTTGTCTTTTCTCCAGTCTTAATTAGGATGGACTCGCTCGGTCTACACCCACCCCCCCTCCAGGACACCCATCAGCAATTTGTCGTGTTATGTTATGTCAGTTTCCATTTAACAATTTTAGGGGTCTGAGTCCACATCAAACAAGTGATTTCATTAACAGCTTACGCCAGGTAATCACCTTGTGTGATGAATTCGCACCACAGGAACTTCAATGCAATATTAAATTGATTGCAAATAAGCTTTATTTTATTATTTTAAGTCAATGTCAGTTGGTAGAGCTTTGGCTGACATTAAACCACTGGCGGTATTTCTCCTTTGCTCTGATCCGAGAGGTCCCGAAAGGTCCATAAAAACACTCATGTCAAGTGGTCTGTGGCTTTAGACACTATACCTCATTCATTTTACAAGTGACTCGACAACCGTGACCTTTTAAAGCTGTCGGGACTTCACCCATGACCCGATAAAGATACATGTTCCCCTTCGATTGAAATAAACACCTCACACTCACCTTGTCCAGCCGCAGATTTCCCAGCGATCACCAGGTCCAGTTTCATCACATCCAGTGTGATTACTGAAGGTCCTGAGCTGTGATATCTAGTGTCGACACTATCACAGTTTATCAGGGATTGCTGTGTGTTCTCATGTGGGTCCATGGCACCAGTATTGTCACTCACTCACTTTGTTGATTGAATTGGCCCCTCCTTACAGAGAGCCCCAATAAAATCAACAGCAATTAGAGCCCGTTGATGTGCCAGAGTGTTTGTGGAGCGTTTTGGCTTGATTACAATGAGACTCTTGCTTTTGTTGTGGTCAGAATAACAATGCTGTATACACACACACACACACACAGATTACCTATGACATGAGCGTGTACTCAGAATGTGCTTACCACAGCATCATAAAATACACACGACGTTCTTTCTTGTATTTTAACAGTTGTGAAAACACAAGCCCTCTTTTTTAATGGTAATGCAATATCATTGTTATTATGGCTAGAATAAATCCTGTAAAATAGACAGATTAGATGGATTATCTTCTCAGACGAACAGTTAGGCGCGTAACAGGGTGGAAACCGATATCTCTGGACAACCTGCCTGTTTTCGCATTTTTTTAACGTGCTGTTTTTACATGTGCGTCTGTCATTAAGACATTCCTACATCTGTACTTATTTCAAACAAGATACAAGTTACTTTTGACTTTGAACAGAGGTGTTTTGGCAGGACTGACAGCCTTACAGAAAGCCTGATGCAGCATTCCTGCGAGTATTTATCTGATTTTGTTACCCACACAGATGAGGGAATGTAGAGACCAAAGGAAGTTTCCCCTCCTCTGCTACCAATACATAAAAAGTGCATATTTTGTGCGGCTCCACAGACAGATCAAGGACTATGATTAGGTTGCATGTGTTTATCTAACACCTGCAGGAGGGGTGAGGGGAGGTTTTTGGTATATGCAGCAGTTCTGTGTAGAAAATCAAAACTAAATAAGATGTTAGGAGCTGTGACATGTTTAGGCCTGTGTCAGAGCTGCAGGTCTCGGCTGGAGGGAATTTTCTGGTCATTGAAAATCAGAATTGAAGGAAAAAAACAGAATTTGGTATATTACCTGATACGGACAGAAGATTTAAAGAGACAGTACACTCACAAATGAAAAACTTAATAAATAATAATGCTAAACAAAGCCAGCATTTTTACGTTTGATGCTGGCTTATGCATAGGGCAAAGATAATTTAATTTTAATATGAATTGGGATAATCTAAAGCAATTATTTGTTCGAGGCATCGTCTAGCAGATGTGAGCTTTCAAGATTCAAAGTTTGTTTTATCTGTGAAGACCTGCTGTGTTAATTTTAAGCCAAAATAGTAAATTCAAATTCACTGCTGATTACTTGCGTGTTACTAAGCCGTTTTGAAAGAGAAAATTATACATGCGTGCATGTAACTATATAAATAACAGCATCATTTCTGTGCCAAGTCAACATGCACACAATCAATGGGAGAATTTGTCCTCGTTAAATCTAATTAAATTTCATTTGATGTATGTGAGAATACAGCGTACTCGCACATACTGCGTGAAGCTGTATGAGAGCTGATCCAAAATGGGTCGTGGAAATGAGGTCTGGGTGTAGAGAACATTCAGAAAGAACAGCCTGACCCAGAGTATCACTCATATCCTGAGAACAGAAAGTCTGTCGAAATAAGCCAGCAAAACCAGAGCCGACACATTCCAACACTAACCAAAGAACGTTCCGTCTTGTCTTATAGCGCTTCATTGCCACCTAGTGGCCAGTTAGTAGAACAACACCTACCTAGAAAGATACGGGCAAAGACCAGAACTACAAAGTATTTTCGATGGATCCTTAATTATTAGGAGAAAAATGCATTTGAAATCTGAAGGCTCTCATAAGATTACTGACGCAATTGTTTGCTCTTCAAAATGATCATGTAAGAGTTAATGATGTCGCTGCGTTTTAGAGACATGTTTTTATGACCATTTTTATTAGTAGCTTTATTCATGTCTAGGGTTTATTTTAGCAGAAACAACAGTTTTGCAAATGACAAGAGATTGTTTTATATTGCACAAAATCCATTCATGCTGAACAATTTTGTAAACGGTTTTTGCAGTTCATAGTTTACAGTTTTCAAATTGCACAATCCAAAGTTAAAAGCTGCAATCCGTAACTTATTTTTTTGTTAAAACTAAGCAAAAAACAGCTGAGCAAGTACATAATTAATTAGTGTTCAAAACTGTGTGCTTGTCTCATTCTGATTCACAACTGTAAGCTTATAATAATTTATAATCTGAGCTGTCGGCTCCGATTTACACAGACACGTCAATTGGGCTTCATTTGACTTTACAATACCTAATGAAATGATGTAAAATTACCTGCAATTTTATGTTTCAAACAGAGATGGCGACAGAGGCATAGGTTACGCATTGCAGCTTAAAAAACCATTTATAAGTAACAGAGATTATTGGTCACGGCTCGTTTTTCAGCAGAATGCTTGTATTCGCTCTTTGCGAAGGTGCTTTAAGACAAAACCACAATTTTTAGCTAAGCAGTGTCGGTATGTGATGATGATGGTCAGTTATAATGCTGTAGTGCTGGAATGGATGATAACATTTGGTGTACATGTCAAAAATGCACCGTTGTACCACGTTTGGTATAAACATCTTAAAAATGGTTTCATCCATAGGTCAGTTTACACTTGTGAATGTCATCACAAGGGCTGTATCTCAATTCAGTATATTTGTTTTTAACACCTAGTTAACACCTGTAAAGTTTTTCCATGATTGTAGACACATCCCACCACTTAAAAAAAAATCTAAAATTTTAAAGACACTTACATTCCCCCCGCCAGTACAATTAGAGTCATGCGAACTACTAAAAGTGCATTTTGGTAGATATCGGCTAAAATACATTTCAATCTGTTAAAAACTGAAATCTGCGCTTGAGTTCCTCAACCAGTTTATTCCTCGCTGCTTCCCAGCTGTCCTCCCAGTCTACAGCAAAATAAAAAACATAGAATAAATAATAATAATAAATAATATAGAAGAAGTATATTATTTGGTATGTGAGAAGCCACTATATTGTTTGCTTGAGAGCTCACCTGGAGTACAGCAGCTGATCTGAACAGAGAATGTAGCTTTGGCTCCGACTGGTTCTTCTGCGTCTTCGAACACTGGCTGCGGCAGATTGCGCTGTTTGAACCATTCGTCTAAACAGTTTCTCAAAGACGCGCCGTCTGAGTCTAGATGTACAGAAGACAGCCACAGACGTGATCATATAGTCATCGTATTTGCATCTATTGCATTTACAGCTTTACTTGATGATTGTAAAAAATTGACTTGCGTATTATTTTGATTGATTGATTATTGTTTACCCTCTCTCTGACCGTTAATAAATATATGGTCATTTTTGGTCATACTGCACCCTTTAAGGAATAGTTCACCCATGGAAAAGACGACCCTGCTAATAGGGAACAGGGTTCTCTAAAAAGTGCTCTCAAAGTTATCAAATGTTATTGCAGTAACATTAGTGGAACGTCTTCATGAGGTTGTATATCATGTATCAAAAACGTTAATCTTAAGTTGTTAGTGGAATGTTACTAATACAACGTACCTAGAACATTCAAAATAACATTTTAAATGTTTATGTTACTTAATGAAAACATTAGGGAAATGTTCTTATATCCTAAAATTGCTAGCCGGTCACACAGGTTGGAACAACAGTAGGGTAATTTTTGGTGAACTGTTCCTTTAAGACTTGAAGATGTAAACGCCCCTTGCTCATGATTGGACAACTTTAAGATCCTCTGTGTGACATATTTCCTCTCATAATTAAAATACTAAATTATTGATCATACCCGTCTTCTCCCCCAGCAGACTCAGTATGCGAGAGCTGAGATGGTTTCGAGCAGCTTTCTTGGAGCTCCTGCATGTGCACTTGACTGTATAATCGGTGAAGCACAGCTGGATGCAGGTCTTCACCAGCGGACCCTTCACAGAAACACCTGGTTCCTTCTGACCAGCCTCCTTCAGCATGACGCTCAGCTGCTTCTCCACCTCTTCAAGACTGTTCGCTCCAGTCCGTGTAGGATAACCAAATAAAGGTAATAATGAACCGAGGGCTTTCTGGAGAGCACCAAGCTTGGCGGCAGTCTCCGAAGGTCCTGCAGAAGGTCATATATTAGCACACAATGTCGCATAGAAAAATGTTTGCAGACCAGTATAAAAGATTTACAGTCATTCGAATATTAATGTCAATTTCAACAGAGGTTCTACACCGGTGAGTCGTGACCAAACAATGGGCGGCAGAAAAATTACTCTAAATGTAAATACAACAATGAAAAATGAACAAAATAAATAGGCTTTTCAGCTTCGCTAAAAATGGGAGGAGAAAATGCTTCAAATTTTTTGGGTGTCCAATCAAATTTTACAGAATTTTGCCGCAAATAATCCATAACTTGCGATGCACATAAGGCATTTTGCCCCAAAAAGGGGCATTTTGATGTATGGAAAACTTAGTGACTGAACTGCTAACCGTGTTCCTCATAGACGAAGCTGTAAGTTAAGTTCTTCAGCGAGCAGCGGAATTCCTTAGAACCTTCAACCTCTTCCCGAGGAAGAGGAAGAGACTTCTGGGAAAAGTGCTGCTTCACCTGCGCACTGGACTGCTTTTCATCTTGAATTAGAGAATAAAGTTAAGGAGCATAAATGTAAAGTATGTCAAGAACACACACAGATACGCAACAAGTTACCTATGCTAGGCTCAAAAATTCCCACCGCACAGCCAAATAAGAGGTAGGTTTTCCGAACGGCATCTTTCTTGGAGTCGTAGTGTTTTTCGTTGGTAAAAGTGTAGTTTTCCAAGCCGATTTGCACGGTACATTTATAATTCTCATCGTACTTGATGTTTTCAGTTTTCACTTGCGGCGGTTTCAGAAGACACACGCTAAGCAGCGCATCAATTTCTGTAAAATACACAATTAGCAGTACAATTACCGTCAGAACACGAGTGCAAATACAAGCCTATCAAAATAAACGCATACCTTATAAATAATCAATCATTTAATAATAACGAAACCCCAGAAACTGCAGGTTTGTTTTCTGATCTTTAGTTGTTCTTGAGGTAAAATAAAAACTGTACTCTGTTGTATCTCTGCTCATCAAACCACGTTTCTTTTAAGATGCATCGCTGGTATTTCCTACTGGCGTCCTCAGCGATAGCACAAATTATATTTACATTTAAGCGACTACAAAGCGACTTACAAGCGACAAGAGCATTAAACAGTTTGTCCTAAGAACCAACTAGCCGAGTCTACAAGCTACTTTTACAAATTGCATATTGTACTCTGTTGCTAGAGAAAGGATGAAAAAAATATTTTTTGTAGGAAAGAAGCGGAGAGTAGTTCAAACGTCTTACTAGCCAACAGCTACAAGTCCAATACAAAGTAAACACAGCAAGCACACTACAGCTACTGCTAGATCAGACAGAGAAAACGCTTCTCTTCCTTATATTCATCTCTCTGATCTGTTACCTGGACAATCAATTCTGGCCTTTTTCCTCTGTAAAGCTGGAGTACTGGAATCCTCGGGTTCTATTGAAACAGAAGCAGAACCGCAGACAGACTCGTGACTCTGGTGCGACGAGGGCTGAGAAGGTGTGGAGATGCTTTCAGACTCTTTAGGTGCTTTTAGGTCTAAAGACCGTTTCACTGTCGCCTGATTGACACATGCTGCAGGGAAAGTTTTATTTAGACAACAAAAGTTATTGCCAGGAATGATCAATTCCTCAACATAATTGTCTTTAGATGCAGAAATGTTACAACATTTAATTCAAAATCAAGCTCACGGTTTGAAAGATCTGGAAGGGTTCCACTGG